>JADIIZ010000013.1:0-193964 GCA_027604345.1 Boothiomyces sp. JEL0866
CATTTAATTGTCTTGGAATAATTAGCATTTAATTGTCTTGGAATAATTGGCATTTCCCTAAAGGATAATATTGCATTCGGATACTCAATTTCCGTGTTGCCATCGTTTCCAAAAGATAATGAATGTCCCAATTTAGATTTGATACTAGCACCTACAGAATTTAGTTTTTACCGGTAAAACTGTGTTGCATAATCCTGCACTGTCCGCATCAATGATTAGTAATTATTAATCGTTACCACATAGGAATTCCAATAGAAATCTGACTAATTACAGTTCGGGCAGTAATATTTTTCAAGGTAGTTTGGCCAGACAAATTTGGAGATATTAATACACGCACTAGGCATAGTAGTGTTTCAATCTGATAAGTTAACTGCAAGTATTTTGATTTTGTCACCCTTTGTTCATTGTTGGGAAACTCAGTCCTCACAAAAATTATAAATTTGGAGAAAGGCCACCACCAGTTGCTATGATAATATTACTCATTAGCAAAGTCTACAGAGTCAGCAGGTCGAGATTAGTTGTGTGTAATACGCGAACAAAAGTAATATTGATTTCTAGCTTTTCGAATGCAATGAATGACGACCTTCTATTGTCTGGATAGCTTATTGTTTCCACTAACTATATAAAAGTAAATATAAATATGACTACATTATGTCCTGCCCAATCTATCGTGCTCCTACGTTACCTCTCAGCAAAGGCGCAATTCCCCTAGTGGAAGTTGATCCCCCTTCAGTGGAACCAAATACTATTCATTCCGACGCTGTACACCAAACTCCTACTCCGTATCACTCTGTTGACACTAGTGATTTTGCTGCCAAGAGGCTTGCGGAATATGTTGTTAAAATGAACGAACAGAGGGAGACCACAGGTACGCAAGGTTTTAAAAACTCTCTAAAGCAAAAATCGGAAGAGCTGCTAAACAATCTGTACCAGGAAACTAGATTGGTGCGCAATATTTTAATTCTAGATTGAAAAAGAAGTGCTCATTGGTGAAGTAGAGGTGTTCAAATTGAATGAAGAAGCCTTTTTCAAAAACATTAATGACCTGGAAATACTAGACATCAAACTTCGGCAAGAAGAGGAACTAGCACAGCTAAAACTTCGACAAACTCAAATTGTAAAAGACTATGAAGCGCGCAAAGCTGGTAAATTAACTGCTATTAAACAGCAAAGAGAATTGAAAATGCTTTATTTGGAGACTCAATTCAGGGCCGAACTAGCCCAAAGAGCTAACCAAGATAAGCAAAAGCTCTCTTCGCATAGGCAAAAAGTTGCAAAGATTATTCATCAAATGGAAGAACGCCATACAAAACAGATCGTACAATTCAACGCAGCTGAAGAAAGAAACTTTCAAAATAAAAAGCTGTTGCTACAACTACAATCCGCAAGCTTGAGCGAGGAAGAAAGAGGAGAGGCAGAAAAGAAGTTTCAAGCCAGGTTAACTCACCAAAAAGTAATACATAAAAAACGTTTGGAGCATATGCAAGACCAGCAAAGATTAGAGCTACGCCAATTCAAAGAAAAGGCAGACAAAGAAGGGGTTTGTTTTGGCTAACATAGCTTATTATGGAGGAGCTGGCATACTTGAAATCCTGTCATTATCAAGAAGAGCAAGATTTACTTTGCAATCAAAAAACCTTTTACTATCAAGCAAAGGACAAAATCATTGCTGCCAAAAAAATGCTGAAATTGGCGGATTACAAATACCAACATAACATGGACATTTCCAAAGTAAAGTCGCAACAAAAAAATAGAATCCGTGAAGCTTTGAAGGAGCACAAGGACTTACTTCTCCATAGAAGAAATTATTGGGAGTATGTTTTGGGAAGAGAAAGTGCAATGTCAGATATGCTGACAACTGAAGACGATCTTGGTACCAGCGCCGATCAATCACGCACTCGTTCCAACCAATCTCAATCCCATTCCAGCTCGCAATCAAAAGCACACAGCAGGAAGAATAGCGACTCTAATTTGCGAAATGGAAAGAAGGCTGCCAAAGAATCTGACAGTGCTACTACAACTGACGAAGTTGAAAAAAGCGCTATTGAAATGGAAACTCTAATAAAGCTGCAAAATCAACTCAACGAATTAAAAAAGAAGCACAATGATGAATTTTACAAGCTAAAAAGTGAAAACGGAACCGCCTACGAAGTATTAAAAGAAAAGTTGGAGTCTGAACTTGCTCAAATGGATATGAATCATGATGTCGAACGTAAAAGAGCTACACAAGATGCAGAAAATGAAATTGCAGAATTGGTTCAAAATCAAGAAAAGGAAATCGAACTTGAAAACCATATTCGTGCCGCCGAAACCAAGGCTCTTATTGAAAGAAAAGTGCTCATCAATATGCTTGATACGTTCACTGATGGTGTAATTTCAATTGATAACTGTGGATTCATTCAGAGATTCAAGTATGCTCTGTTAACAATAGCAACGCAGCTGAACGAATGTTTGGATATACGGCAGCAGAAATTTTTGAAAACAAACTGAACATTAAATCTTTAATGCCAAAGGAATTCGCTTCAAGGCATGATACGTGTAAGATATTTTTAATACTCTGTTATTTACAATTACCTTTCCACTGGTGTCAAAAAAGTCATTGGAAAAGTTACAAAAACCTATGGTTTGAAAAAAGACGGAACTAAATTCCCAATTCATCTGTCTGTTTCTGAAGTAGTAGAATCAGGATTCCACCAATTTACTGGAATAGTGAGGGACTTGACAGCTGAAGTTGAATCTGAAAATTACAAGCAAAGCACAGAGACTCAAATGATGTGGCAAATAGATAGAAGCGGTAAAGTGATCAGCTTGAATCAGAGATTCAAAAGTTATGTTGGAATTTCCACAAAAGAACAAGAAGAAACTGCGAGCGTATTTTCTGAAGATGTTGTCCATCCAAATGAATACCAATTGGGATTGGATGCTTTTGCACAGGCCAATAGAGATTTGAAACCGTTTGAAATCAAACGAAGACTTAAATCATCTGCTGGAGGCTACCGTTGGTTCTTGACAAAAGGAATTCCGGTTTTTGATACAACAGGGAAATTCAAGCAGTGGTATGGCGCATGTACGGACATTGATGATGCAGTTGTATTAGAGACAGAGCTTGCAACACTTCAAGAAAAGCTCCCAATTTTCATTTGGAAATCCGATCCAAATGGAGAACTTTACTTTAGCAACTTGAATTTCAAAAACTATTCTGGAATAGACTTTTCCATCACCAAAACACTGCTTTACAGTGAAAAGGTAAGATTGGGTTAATTTGCAGCTGTGCTACGAAAAAGATTACGCGATGGTCCAAGAAGCTTTTGAGAGGGCAAAGTCAAAGAAAATAGGAATAGATTTCAAATTTAGGTTAAAGAGTAAGGATGGTAAATGTCGTTGGTTCAATTGCAGTGGTTCGCCAATTACTGATCCGAACGGCAAATTGATATCTTTCTATGGAATGTGCAAAGACATCAATGAAGCAGAGCAGATTGCACAGGAAATGGTTCTACTTCCTGAAAGTTTACCGCAGATGATATGGAAGATTGATCCACAAGGAAATGTCTTGTATTGCAACTCTCGATTTACAAAATACATTGGAGCATCGCCTGGGGCTATGCTAAATGTCTTTGACAAGGCAGTTGTACACCCTGAAGACTACAATGCCAGTTACAATGCCTTTGCTCTGGGAAATCGTGAAAAAAAGACCTTTATTGTGAAAAGGCGATTGAAATGTGGTAACGGAACCTACTCTCCGTTTGTAACCAAAGGTACACCAATCTTGAATGACATGAACGAAATTGTTGGTTGGTATGGAACATGTACTCCAGAGGAATAAATCACACTTGGATTTAATGAATTTATTTCACATTTGACTTGAATTGATCTCGCTCATTATGATCGACGAGAGTTGTTTGCCTTTTTAATTTTTGGTTTGATGGACACTTTGTCCAACAAGAACTAAAGCTTGGAGACCGATTGTAATGAATGATACTGCTTGACATTGGTGAAAAATTTCTGGCACTTTCAACAAGACAATGAATCCACCTTGTAAAAAAGGGGAAATGCCAAAAATCGTAGATCAACAATGTCTATTGATTATATTTATTCACTCAATTATTCTATTAAAACCACTTTTTTACCATCTTCTTTAGTATTGGAACGAGATCAGGGCTAGCTCGTATTTTCAAATTTTTGTATTCCTTCCTTGTCAAAGTTACAGCCCCAATTAATGTTCTTAAAATATAGGGGCTATGGAATTGGACTGCTAATGTTACAAGATCAGCGCCAAGAGGTATACTGTCCATCATCAGTTCAAACATTGCGTCATTGTCATTCTGAATACACCATCTATGTTAATTCGAATTACTTTAAGGCAGATTGAGTGTGTCCATCTTCCAATGGATTGCATTTTAGTAGAAGGCACTCTACAATTTCGGTATAATTCAATTCTGCAGCCTTGCGAATGCACCAATTGTTGTCTACAGTGGCATCGACACGGGGATCTTGGATCAAAAGTGAGACAATCCTCAAAAAGCCTTTTTCAACAGCAGTTTTAATACAATAGTTGTTTTCCATACTTGGGTCTATTCTAATATCTGTTCTAAGCAACCTAATATGAATTGCTGATTACCTTATCGCTAAATGTCTTCCTTCCACACAGCTGTGCTTGAAAACTGCATTCAAGATATCAGCAGTTATTCGGTCATCCTTCAAAAATCTCTTTATGAGATTTACATCATTTCGGTCCACAACCAGCTGGAATATTTCAATTAGAATTTGAACATTCATTTTATCTACTCGAGATCGAGGTTTTTCATATGTTGTAATTATTTGGTCCATAATATTTTCCCCAGGGGTTTCCATATCATCTAGTTTTGTGTTGGACTTGTTCTCTACTGGAGTGCTTGGTCTAGAGTCCACTAGACTGCTGGCTGTATCAACAACTGACTTTGGTCTTAAATTTCTATTAAAGATCCCAGTTCCTGCACGGCTTAAAATACCAGTACTAGATCTGATTAATTCACCGATTGACTTGTTTTCCCCTTTAACTTCAGCAACAGACTCCAGCTTTGGTTCTCTATGACGCAATAATTCAAATCGATCGCTAATAGAAACAATACTTTTCCTTTTATCTATCCTTTCCGATACCGTAATAAGCGAAATATTGATTCGGTCGTTAAAAGTCATCCTATTGCTTTCCAAGTCATTTGCCAGCAGCATTAGGTAGCAGGCATCGTAATCTGCGAGTTTTCTAGGGCCTTTTATCATTGTGATTAATAATGAAGTTTTATAGTCAAGAGACATTTGTGGTGTAAGTAGCAGTAATTGATAGTAGTGTTTCTGAGATAAAATGTACTCGTAATTCGCAACTGTTGGGTCTAGCGTTATCATCGATTGCATAAGTGTGGATTTCGGTGTCTTCTTGTATATCTCAAGGGATTGATGGTGATTGAGTGGCAGCTTGTTGTTGAAGGACAAGCGCACATTATGATAATCCAAGAGTTCAATATACGGTGCAATCAATTGCATCACTTTGCGCAATCCGTCATATTCGGATGGTACTTCCTCGACCGGAGCCTTCATGTTGTCTAATCTATCTACTAAATTCATCAGGTCGTTGTGAGAGTCGATTCTACTAGGGGTGTATTCTAATCTAAATGATTGGCTTGTAGCGTATGACCTGCTGTCACTAATTAAGCTAGGCGAAGTGCTCTCTTTAGGCTTTAATTCAATAAAACTGGTGCTACTAGTTTCACTGTGAAAGCTTCTTCTTTCAACATTCTTTGAATAGTAATCCTCCTCCAAGTCAGCGATTGCTTTTGCATTTATCAGCTCTTCCTGCTCTTCAATTTCAGTTGAAGGTCGCCCTTCGTCTAGTAATTCATCCTCATTGAATTCGTAGTTGTTCATAATCTGGTCAATATCGCATTCTTCAGTTTCAACTGCCACATAAGGTTCAGCGTCTCCTTTATCGCCCTCTGGTTTCGATTGATCTGCCATCCTTATTTTTTTACTGTTAATACTTTTTTAAAAAACCCTGTGAAACACGTGATAAATAAGTGTTAGTCACGTGAAAGTGTAGTTGTTTTTCCCATTCATATTTTTTTTATTGAGAATGAAGGAGCTTAAACGGCAATTGAAGGAATTGAAAGGAAAACTGGAAAAGCACACCAAGAAAAACAAGACGGAGAAAATCAAAAAATATGAATTGAAGATTAAGCAAATTGAAAAGGAGTTGAAGCAATTAAAGAAGGAGAAAAAGAAAGTAGAAGATATCGCAGAAAATCCAGAATCCGAAGCGGTAGAAAACTCAGTTTCTGATGACAAGAGGATAGAAAAAGGAAAACCGGTTCCACCTCAAATTGAACCAACTAGGGAAAACCTGCATTTGTTTACTACAACTTTTGATGGTCATCCACTTCAATCCCTTGCTCCGTTATCAGTAACACAGCTTGCATATCAATCTGGAATCACTTTGCTGCTGTTTTACGCTTATGTGGAGCCAGAATGGACTCCAGAAGAACACAATGAAGCATTGAGGTGGGCTGAAGAAACTGGAAAAAAGTATGAAATGACTGGCAGGTTGCGCATTGCCAGAGAAGGATTCAATGGAACCATGACTGGTCCATCTAACCAGCTGCGGTTGTTTTGCCAAGCGATGCGGGAATGGAAACCTAAAATCTTTGCTCAGACAGATTTCAAGTTGACTGACGATTTACCAAAAGGCCAAGCTTTTCCTGCATTAAAAGTATTTCCAGTAACTGAAATTGTGAATTATGGATTGGCTGAAAAGCAACCAACATTAAAGAATGGTGGTGTGCATTTGAATGCTATTGACTACCATAAGAAGATGGAAGAACCAAATACAGTGATTATCGATGTTCGAAATACTTATGAAGCTGTTATTGGTAGATTCAACCCACCTCCTGGTGGTGCCGAATATATTGATCCAAAAATGAGAGTTTCGACAGAGTTTCCAGAGTGGGTGGATAAGATGAAGCCGCAATTGCAAGGAAAGCAGATCATGATGTTCTGCACTGGAGGTATACGATGTGAAAGGGCTTCTGCATTACTTCGTGAAAAAGGATTGGACAATATATACCAAATGCAAGGTGGAATTCATAGATACCTAGAACACTTTAATGAGGATGGAGGGTAATTTTTGAACTAATCTAGTCACTGGATAGGCAAAAATTATACTTTTGACAAGCGTTTTGCGCACGGTGCAAAGCAGAGTGATATTACATCCAATTGTTTATCGTGCAATAAGCCATGGGACAAGTATAGAGGAAACAAGAGATGCCCAGGATGCAGAGTAATCATAATTAACATAGGTTCCGCTACTTATTTGCGATGACTGCCAAGCGCAAAACAAGGAAAAAGAAACAGTCTGTCACTTGTGTAAAGAACAAAATATCAAGCCGCAATTGAGTAACAGGGAAAAAAAGTTGCACGACAAACAGGCTGTAAAACTTAAACCAGAATGTGGTGTATGTAGCGAAGTGTTCAAGAGCAGGAATGCACTGTTCAAACATCTACAAGAAACTGGACATCAAAATCGCAAGGCAAAAAAGAAATAAATCTTGTGTAAAATCAAGTACGATTATTGTATGATTTGTGGAATGCTACAAAGTATATTTGAACCTGGATTTAAAATAGCTGCATGTGTGACAGCTTATAGTCGGATAGCGCAGGTCTTTGGACTACCAGGTTGAATTATTCAAAGGCAACTGGTGCCTTTGCAGTAGTCTGACCTGGAAACTAATCCAGGCGTATACTTCCCAAACTGAAAACGTTTTGCAGCATTTTCCCAAAAACGAGTCTTTAAATTAAGCGTTATTCAATCTAGTCTAGTGGTTTTCTCTAATCTTTCTAGAGCTGAGGCATGCTGTTGTTTGTGCTCCAGAAATGCATTTTCAGTTATAGTCTTTCTGTATTGTTAAAATATAAATCTCCAAGACCCACTGCAGTATGTAATCTTCTGGGGTATTTATACAAAGTCCAAGTTGATATTGGTTTCTCAGTTTGGTAACAAAATGACAGTAACGGTAACAATATTTGATCATTCAACATTTGAGCTATTAGCTGCAGATTGGTGAATATTTGCATTGTGCACCAAAGCTATGCTTCCAAAAACATTCAAATTGCTAATAATCTGTCGCTTCCACCTTTCAAAAATATATAGCTAATCTCAACATAAGCCTCCTACTTTATCATTGACAAAATAAAATGCCAATGTAAAGTTACATCAATCAGACATCACACTGTAAAACCAAATTCCAAAAATGACTCGAATTTTTTTTCGGAAACATGAGAATTTCACAACCACTTACATCGATTAAACTGACAAATGTGTCTGTAGTGAAACTGAAAAAAGGAGGAAAGCGATTCGAAATTGCTTGCTACAAAAACAAAGTCTTGGAATACCGAAATAAACTAGAAAAAGATTTGGACAATGTCTTGCAAATTGAGCAAGTTTATCTGAATGTTAGTAAAGGTCAGGTAGCTTCAAAAGATGAATTGAACAAATGTTTTGGGACTACGGATTTAAAAGAAATTATTATTCAGATTCTGGAGAAGGGTGAATTGCAAGTAGGCGAGAAAGAGAGGAATCAGCAGTTGGAAAGTTTGCAGAAGGATGTCGCTAATACCATAGCTGAAAAGACTATTAATCCAACCACTAAAAGACCGTATACTGCGACAATGATTGAAAAGGTACTGCAAGACATTCACTTTAATATCAACGTAAACAAGAATGTGAAACAGTCCGCACTGGATGGAATAAGAATGATCCAAGAGTCGGGTGTTATTCCTATTGCTAGAGGTACATTTTACTAATCCAAGTTCAAATGAAAGTCAAGTTATTTATGGGTGCTAAAGAAGCAAAGAAAATCAAAGACAGGATTAAAGATCTTTTGGTTTCTATTGAGCAAGAGGAGATGTCGGAAGATTACGAGATGGAAGGAATAATTGATCCTGGAAATTTCAAAATTCTGAATGAATTGGTTTCTAAAGAAAGCAAAGGAAAGGGCGTTGTTGAAGTCTTGGGATTGAATGATATTTCTGACTTGTAATAAATGGTGATATTCGGTAATTTTATTTACGGCCAATGGAGTTACGATAGAAAACAATCGAGCGAAAAATATCTTTATTCCGATCAGTTATAATTTTGATAATTTGGGTAACCTTGTTGATGTTGATTTGCTCCATAGATTGAGGAGGTTCTCTTGGAGTACATACTTTCAGGCCTACCTTCTTCATATCGCGGCTGATTTGGATACTGTTGATACATGGAATCTGTTGCGTATTGTGAATCTGTTGCCATGGTCATTCTATTTGGATCGTAGCTTCCAATTGGCCCAACACAAGCCAATGGGAAAGTGCCCTCCTTTTGAGAATTTAGATTAAATCCAATACCTATGATTAATATTAATCTTACCCCATCCATCGTCAAACTTTTCTCTAATTACAACATGGTCACCAACTTCAAGGGTTAATTCATCAAACAAATTGGCTTGATATTCGAAAACACATTCTAAAGTTTCTTCTTGTGGTTGTCCTCCAGAGATCGGTGCTGCTGGTGGGACATTACTTGACTTTGATGTATTTGGAGCTGTGCTGCTCTTTTTTCTAGAAGCAATAAATAACATTGCACCAAACACTGCAATCAATGCCAGCCCAAAGGCAGCACCGCCAATAACTAATGGTGACAAAACACTGCTGCTAGAGGTGGATGAATTTTGGGTTGCAGAAGTTGCACTAGATTGTGGGGTGACTACAGCAGCACCATTTACACCAGTGCTATTTCCAACTGTTCCGCTACCTCCAGTATCTGAGCCTGCAACTGGGGCAGGAGAAGGAGCTGAACTAACAACTGTAGCTGCATTAGCTTGAATTGTCAATGGTGAATTTGGATTGCAGCACAATGGAGCGTTCTTTTGCTCATTGCAATAGGCAGTCGACAAAGTTTGGGCATTTGCACCAGTGAAACCACATGGAGCTTGAGCGTCAGCTCCAAATGCCCTAACACATCCAGTTGAAGGAGCTCCAGCTTGGAATGCGCTGTAAGATTGGAAAAATTGTGGCATGTTGAACTGCGTAAGTGAACATCCTTTTTGCTGGAATACAGTGTTCTGCAAATATCCAAGAGCCGTGTTGACGGTATCTTGACACAATGCTGGTGGAGGAGGTAATCCAGAGTTACATGGTTGGTAACTGTTGAACATTGCGTAGCCACAAGCAAATGAAGTTGCATAAGAAACTGGTTGGTTTCCAACAACAGGCCACTTTGGGCACACCTGTGAATTCATGTTAAATACTGCGTTTCCCAATACGTATGCATCAAAAGATTTAACATCGCTATACAAATTAAAGTGAGGCATGAGTAATGAATATGCTAATGTTAGAAAAAGTTACAATCCAGTTCCGGGCATGCCTTTGTTCCTTTTAGCGGAAAACATTGTTGTTGCGCATTCACATCGAGTATTAAAAGTAGTGAAAGCATTCTATGAAAATTGGAAAGTTGGTTTGTTGAAATCAATGGCTTGTACAACCACGCCGCAAACATGAAACGGTCAACGAGCCATTTACGTTCTCATTGTCTATAGGTTCCCGATTGATGAAGAGAACAATAAGGCAATGCAAATGAGTGTCATTGGTGATTGCTCTCCATATCCCTGTGCGAAATAGGACTTACAGCGGTCCTGCAATCGCAATGGCATCTAATTGCGGCGCTGCGTAACAAGAACCTTGAAAAGTGATTGAATACACCTTTAGAGTTACTGTAACTCAACTACACAGAGCGACAAAGATATTTCCTTGTAATAATAAATAATTTATAATGATTCAATCAGTACACCATAATCAAGAATTCAGAGGATCGAAACTGCCAATATGAGCTAGCGGGAATACTCCAACTTCTTTTGTGGTCAAATTGAGTCCTCTTGCCCAACCGTCATCGTATTTTACTTCAATCTCGATAAAATCACCAGTTGCTAAGTCAAAAACAATTTTACCGAGGTAAAGCTCATCATCCATTGTTGGAATGTACTCATAGAGAACTGGGAGAATCTCTTTTGGGAGATTAATTTCTGAATTGGTGTCATTATGCTCCTTCCTTTGATGAACCACTATTCCATATATTACAGCCAAAACTATTAAAAAGCATAACCCTATGATGCTGAAGCCAATCACCAATGGATGTCCAGTTGACGAGCTAGGAGAAGTATTCTGCAAAGTGGGTTGAGGATCATTAACAATGTCTGGAATATCTGGAGCTGCGGTTAGTACTATACCTGTTGGAATCCCAGCAACTTGCAAACCGTTTCCAGCAGTTTCAACAATTGGACGGGTTCCGGTCGCTAGATCTGCCTTGCCAGGAACACCCGTCGGGCTTTGGCTCCCAGTTGTGATTACATTCAGATTTGCCACTGTGTTTATGTTAGCATTTGATGGATCAGTTTGAACAGGATTAGGAGTTGGGCCAGGAGCAGGTGGATTCAAAGTACTGCTCTTTGGATTACCAATTGCAAGTGGTGGTTTAAACTTTGGAATTGATTTTGTACAGCATACAGGTTGATTATTAACCAGATTACAAAAGTTGTTACTGAGCTGCGCGCTCGGTAAGCCTGGATTAGTTGTAATTACCACAGGGTGCAGACAATTCATTCCCAAATCCATTGGCACAGTTTGAGGTTGGTGCTTGGTTCAGAAATGTTTGGAATTGGCCAAATAGCTGGTTATATTCATCCATATTACATTGTTTTGGAATCAAATACTGGTTTTTGAGATATAATAGTGTGGTCGCTATCGTTTGTTGACAAAGTACAGGAGAAAGTGGGTTGGTATTACAGGTGGGACTGATTGATATGTAATAGGCACATGAAAACGAAACCGGATAAGGAATTGGATCATTTCCTATCGACGGCCAAGTTGGGCAAACGCTCTCCATATTAAATACTTGATTCCTAGAAACGTAGGCATCGAATCCGGCTAGATTAGTGAATTGTATCTTTTCTGTAGAATTCATTGGAATATTAACTGAATAATCTTTGTACTGAGGACACAGTCTCGAGTTTTTTAGTGATATACATCTCGCATCGATTAAATACAAAAGAATCGGTACGAATACCATCAGCTTTGTGGACAAGAAATCCAAGTTACTTTTTTTCATTAGTCAGTGTCCTAGTTTGTGTCACCGCATGATTCGTGCAAAGAACTCTACAAAGCATAGCAGATGGGTAGTAATCATATTCTGGACCCAATGTTGGTAGCTGCGAGGTGCATTAAGCGTAGCTGTTTAGTGAGGGTCCAGTTTGCAGGTAATTTGAGCCATCGTTATTAAAAATATGCAGTCAGAGTACAAAATATTGTACTACACTCAAATAAGGCTAAATTAAGACCAGATAAGTATTAACTGTAAGATATTTATTGAATCTGATAACCTTGACTATCTGCATAAATAGAGGAAGTTCTCTTGGAAAACATGCTTTCTCTAGGATCTACATATCGAGGTTGATCACCGTACTGAGACTGGTCTCCATATTGAGACTCTGTCATCATTGTCATTCTGTTACTGCTTCCAATTGGTGCAACGCATGCAATTGGGAAAGTACCATCTTTTTGAGTATTGACATTATATCCGAGAGCTATTGTTAACAATATTATTACCCCAGCCGTCATCAAATCTTTCCTTAATTACAATATGGTCTCCAACAGCTATTGTTAGTCTTGAAGTTACTAAGAGTAAGTTCATCAAACAGATTTGCAGTGTATTCATAAATGGCTTCAAGAGTTTCTTCTTGTGGAGCCTCCTTTGGCAAATTGTTTGACTGTTGAACAGGGCTATCCGGTGCCTTTTTACGTCCCATAAAGATCAATGAGCAGATAAGGATTGCGACTAAAGCAGCACCAAACGCACTAGCTCCAATAATCAATGGGTTTACAGTTGATGAGCCAGCACTAGAGTTTGGATCCGCGGAAGATGAAGTAGCCGCTGGTTTTTGAGTGGTAGGAACTACAGGTGCTGGTGGTGCATTGTTCATTATTGGCTCAGTTGGAGTCAATGAAGCTGTTACATCAGGAATTGTTGAGTTTGATGCAGAATCAGTTGCGGTCGCATTTGGAGCTGCGGCTTTTGGTGGATTTGAGTTTCCTCCAAAATCTGCTCCAGCGTTACCGAGTGCTAGTACAGGGCTGGATGCACAGCATAGCGGCTTGTTTCCATTTTGAGTGCAGTAGGTGTTTTTCAATTGTTGTGCATTTGGTCCAGTAAATCCTATCATTATTAACAATTACCACACGGATAACTCTTGAAATCTGTTTCGAGACCCAAAACTCTTTTGCAGTTTGTAGGTGCAGCTTTAGCTTGAAAGTCGAGATAGTTGGCGTATGATTTTTTGTAAGCATCCAAATTGCACTTTTTAGGAACCAGATATTGAGATTGTAGGTAGTTTAATGATGTATCTACTGTGTCTTTGCAGAGTAACGGACTTGGCGGTTGACCATTGTTGCATTGGGAAGAAACAGCAGCAACATATCCACAAGCAAAAGAGTATGCAAATGGAATAGGGTCGCTGCCCACAGTGGTCCAGCTAGGGCAGATCGCTCCCATGTCAAAAGCTACTTTATTTTGAATATAGGCTTCGAATCCCGCAAAGTCTGTGAAATAAGTAGTTTCTGTTGTACTGTCTGGAACATACATCATATAGTTCTTGTATTCAGGACAATATTTTGTATTCTGAATTGAGATACATTTGGTTTGGATTGTTGAAACGAATGCTAATAGCGCAATCATGTCTGTCTATGTCTTTTTGCAAAAGTGCTTCTTGGGCGCTCTTATATTCCTAGGCTCTCTGGGTCTCCAAAGATGCCGTTCCCAAAAAGGAAATTCAAGGTATCACAAAAGACAAAAACTACAACAGCAATCAATAGTATTCTCCATATTGACCAAATGTTGGCGTATACAGAGAGAGTAGGGGGTATGGCAAGATTCTGCATGGTGGCAAGAATAGTCCCCAAACGCAAACCTAAATTTACTTATTCCATCATCAGCAATGATTTTGCTGATAAACTCAATATCAAAATGACTCTTTCCCCAAAATGGATTCTATTCGCTCACAGTACACTGATAATCGACAAAGCGCAATGCAATAATAGTAGACGGCACTCAACCCCAATATCCGCCTTCGCCATCTCGACTTGATGAGGGGTATAAGGTAAGCTTTCATCGATACCTGGAACATTGTTCCTCGTACGTTTTACCATTTTTTTCCAAAAGCTTCGAAGGCTCAGAAAAATTCTTCGCCTCTTAATGAAATATCAAACGATTGATTTTGAAGAATTAAAAAAGCATATACCTTTACCATCATTTGAACAGTTTGTAGCAGGAGCATGCTCTGGGGTTGCTCAGGTAACCGCCGGGCATCCATTTGATACGGTTAAGGTTAGTTTGGACTAATTTAGACTAGAATGCAGGTATCGACCGCATTTCATTCGCCTCTAGATTGTTTAGTTCAGACGGTAAAGCACGAAGGATTTTTTGGCCTATACAAAGGAATGACTGCGCCAATATTAGGAGTTGCATTTGTAAATTCAGGTACTTTTCGTTAATGTAGTTTTATTCACTTCAAATGCTTGGTTTAAAGGTTTATTTGAAAAAAAGGAATTGGAATTGAGTGAAATATATATATCTGGTGGGTGTGCAGGGATGGTGTCTGCCTTTGTGGCAAGTCCAATCGAAATGATTAAGATCAGGCTGCAAGCATCCAGGACTGTTGGAAACCATCTGACTCCGACGCAAGTAGTACAGCAGTTACTACGAGAATTTGGAGTCAAAGGATTATACCGAGGGTTGGATATTACACTGATTAAGGAATTCCCTGCAAATGCTGCCTACTATACCGGATTTGAAATTGCCAAGAGACAATTAGGAAAGAATGGTGAGCTAACTATATTTGATTATATGTTGTCGGGATCTTTTGCTGGAGTTTGCTATTGGACCGCGTGTTATCCAATTGATGTAGTGAAAGCAAGAATACAGCAGAGATCCGATGTATCTACTTCTATATGGCGAAATGTTGTAGATTTGTACAAGCGAGGTGGGATAGGTGCCTTTACCAGAGGGTACAAGCCGAGTTTGATGCGTACCATTCCATCCTCAGCCGCTACTTTTACTGTGTATGAATTAGTCATTAATAATATATAATTATCTATCATTATCTCTGGGTTCTCCACACCGTCGGTTCGAGCAAGTCAAGAGAACCGCCATTAAACTAGATGAATTGAAAAAATATACTCAGTCCATCTAAATTGCGAGACTATTTACACCTAATATGTGAATTATGCTCAACCTAAATGTACGAGAAATTAAATTTTCCCCAAATCTGTAAATGTCTGCCTTGGCCAAAATAACGCTAGTCTCACAAGGAAGCGCACTTCAGTTAACAGTAATAAGCGCATTCGGAAGCGTATTTCTCGTACTATTTGCTAATGTAGCTCTTTATGGGAGGATTATATCACGCTGAAATAGAAAAGTTTGTTACAGGAAAACACCCGCCTAAAGATCCGTTAGCTATCGCTAAAGCCTGCTACGTAGCAGCGTTCATTTATATGGGATTGTTTGCGTTTGGGTTGTGTCAGGTAATACTTTGCTAATTAGAATTATGCGTGGAATAAAAAGAACAGGGAAGCAAGTCGGTTTGGAGCAATTTAATAAAGTTATTCGTATGGATTAAGAGTTTGAGAGTTGATAAATTGTTAGAAGAGTAAACGAAAAGTAGGAATCAAGCGCAACACCACTAGGATCAGACAAGAAGGGAGATTAATTGAACCGCTAATCGTGTTTGGTCTATGATAAAATTACTTGTCAGGGTGGTCTTATCTCCAAGGTAATCGCAACTCCACAATGAATATTTAAAGGTAACATTTAACGAACGGTAAGATAATTTCGAATTCATCTCATTAGAATCAAGCGCTGTGCTGGTTTGCAAAAGAAATTCCCTTTTCAAAAATGTCTGCAGAATTACACAAGCAAAAAGGAAACGAGCACTTTGCGTCTGGGAATTATGAAGAGGCGATTAAAGAATACACCACCGCAATCATTCATAACCCAGCGGAACCGAAATATTTTTCAAATCGTGCAATTGCTCACTTCAAGTTTGATAATTATGAACAATGCACTAGTGATTGTCAGCGAGCATTAGAGCTGGATCCACATTCAGTAAAGGCCTATTATTATGTATCTTTCCTTAACATAGTATGCTGAAGCGCTGCTAATTAGTAACCCAAAGAGGGCTAAACAAGCCCTAGGATATTTACAAAAAGGTACTTTGACTTAACCCAGCTTACGACTTGGCAGTGAAGGATAATATTTATACCAGTATTGGAATGTCAATTACAGCGTCCATTAGGACTGCCCTAAAGAAAAAATGGGAGCAGGAGGACATTGAGCGAAGGCTAAACGAATCAGAAACATTTGAATACTTTTACAATTTAATTCAGCAAGATTCTAGTGACGATAAGCAGAAAAGACTGGATGAGCTGGATTTATTATTTGCCAATTCCAAAGTAGGAGAAAAGAGACACGTACCCGAGAGTTTCTTTGGGATGGTATTTTTGGCTAACACAGATTCATTTTGAAATTATGGTAGATCCAGTAGTTACTCCAAGTGGGATGAGCTTTGATAGAGTAGAAATACTGCAGCACCTTCAAAATATTGGGAAATTTGATCCAATATCTCGTCAATATCTTGATGAAAGTATGTTGATCCCAAACTATGCATTGAAAGGTAATTTTTATTAACTAAGCAACCATTGATGAGTTTTTAAGCAAAAACGGCTGGGCTGTAGATCATTAAATAGAATTTGTCTGGTTAAACATTGGATTCGATTCCACATTTGTTCAAGATTGAAATGAATTTCCGGTATCCATTTTCATTCATATGGACCTCATCTTCAAAATCTGTATCTGGATTGATGTCGTTCCAGTCGTGCTGACATATTCCTTGCTCTAGAAGAGCTTGATTGTACTTTTCAGCACTGCTAGTGTAAGGCGGTATTGGCAATACAATCAATTTACTTTCCGGCCAACGTTCTTTTAATAGCACTTGAATATTCTGAACTTGATTAACCATCTTTTTGATCTGCGAACTCTTTAGATCGTCATGACAATTATTAGTACCAATCATCAATACTATAACTTTGAAATTATTTTTGATATCGGCTTGAGTGTATCCCGCATTCTCGTCATTCTTGATTCGATATGTTAGTTGAGAAATTGTATCCCCTCCAATCCCACATAACCAAGTAAAGTTTGGAGCAAACTGTGGGAATCGCCACTGCAATCGTTCTGTGTGCGAATCTCCTAAAATCAAGTACTTGTCTGTTGGATGGACTTGCTCGAGATGCTTAAGACCACCTTGCACTGTCTTTTCTCGTACTTTTTTAACCATTGTATTGTCTTGAATTCGTATTTCGAATTGATTTGTTTTTATACTAATTCTCAGCCCTTGGTTTGATGCTGTTGTGAGTCACTCGACCTTGTACGTGCCGAATCGGAGACATCTTGGTGAGGGAAAAGATTCGAGATTTGCAAGCCCAATTACATTGAAGAACACTGCACATATTCAGGATTTGAATCTCCGATATTCGGTGAAATGGCGAGTAAGAATAATTCTTTATTTCAAAATACCATAAAGTAGAAACGAGTTATCACCACTATGGGAACAATGAATATTGTAATATCCAGCTTCCTTTGAAGGCTCAAAATCACAAATCACCGCGAGCGGACTGACTGGGTTCATCCATTTTCCTTGAACACCTAGTTCCATACTCTCTCCCTTCTTGAACAAAGTACACGATGCTAGTAGGGCGATGGTTACTTTTACTGTTTCATTAGGCTCTAGGTATTGAATCTCGTCAAACGGTTTATCACAATCCCATTCTTCTTTGTAGCTGGGAAACTCTTTTCGAACTGCTACTCGTTGCCAGCCTTTCGTTACTACATCCAGCCCATATCCCAAACTGCCTTCAAATGGAACAAGTTTACCGTCGGTATCGTACTTTTTGATAAAAGCAAAGAGGTTCATGTCTTTCAATGTTTCTGAAGAAATATACAATTGAAGTTTCATTGGCCCAGAAACTATCGTATCTCTGTCAAATGTGTGCTTGAAAAGACAAGAGTCTTGCAAGATATGCTTTTGCAAAACTTCATCAGTTGCTGAATTAGATAAACCGCCTTTGGTCAAGTAAAGCTTTTGCCATTTAGTTGTCTCCATTGGATACACTGGATCTGCGAATTCTAAAACTTGAAATTCGTGAGCTGTATCATTCACTTCAATATGGACTTTTGGAACATTTTCCATTTCGTTTTGCTTTCCTTTTAAAAAGTAATCAAAGAACCTTAGCTGTAGAGCTTTCGCTTCTTGGCTGTAAAATCTGGTCCATTTGCCATCCCTGTGAGTGTACAACCACTTTTCTTTTGACCCAATTTCCCTAAAGAATCTAAATGACCCTTGAGTGTGCAATCCGTGGTCGGAAAATGACATACAAACTAAAGCAGGCACAGTAATCTTTTTGAAATCGCATACTTTGCAAGTATAAAATTCGTTTCTAGTTTCGTTCCTTGTCATATATTCATATAATGGTTCCTTGTGGACCGAAGCTTGTGTTTCCCCCCACAATTTCATAAAACCTTGATCTTTAATCCCACCAGGCCGTGCAGCATCTTTGTATAGATCACTAAACCCTTCCCATGGGATTATTGCTTTGAGATTTGGAGGATTCAATGCAGCTACTTTGTATTGAGAGATACAAAGATAAGATACACCGCATAGCCCTACATTTCCGTCACTCCATGGTTGTGCTGCAGCCCATTGGATGGCATCATAGTAATCCAGCGCTTCTTGATTGGAAATAACATCCGGTTTTTCTTTAG
Source organism: Boothiomyces sp. JEL0866 (assembly GCA_027604345.1). Classification (NCBI taxonomy): domain Eukaryota; kingdom Fungi; phylum Chytridiomycota; class Chytridiomycetes; order Rhizophydiales; family Terramycetaceae; genus Boothiomyces; species Boothiomyces sp. JEL0866. The sequence goes on from JADIIZ010000013.1 coordinate 18,923, forward strand.
CGGCTTCTTTTGATCTGAAGAATCCTCTTAAATCAATATTGATAACCGCATATCCATTTGGAACCCAAAATGCTGGATCCGGTGCTTCCCAACTGGTGCCTTCGGAAAATGACACTTGTCCGCTCATTCTAATTACTCGATATTGTATTGGCAGTGTGTTCATTAGAAATCCTTTCTTTGGAAGAACATCTTTGCTGTATGGATGGGCACACATTACTACTGAAAGATTCTCGGGGTTAGCTGGTAAGAACAGGTTGGCTTTCAAATGCTGTCCATCACGCATCGGAATATCAACCTCCTGCATAGTAATATTAGAAGGTAGTGGGGTGATTTCAACATCTGGGTGAAAGATATGACTGATACGATCCAGCGCATAACCCAAAGTCATCAAAAATTTCAAAAAAATTAGAGTCAAATTAGCGAAATAATTTATATTTGGTTATTCATTTCCAACTGTTATTAATGTGAAACTTTTCAAACTGCGAGTGAAACATGCAAATAATAGAGCAAGAATAAACAAGTACTTTCGATCCGCAAGATTTCAAGTATTACGAATTCATTTAATAATTCTTTGAATCGGTAACATGCGACTATAGTGATTATTAGACCCTTTTCGGAGGTTGAAAACCCAAAACAAAGGCAATGCGCAACTCAGCCTGGGCCAAATATATTTGGAAAACGAAAGCGTTTTTTGCTTAATTCCAAAATATGATATCAGAGAATACAGAAATTAAAACATCGCATCTCATCGATTTGGCAGTTGAATCGCTATGCAACATTCCTTCTCCACTGCGGTCCCTTCAAGTAAAGCAAGCGATCGACTTGTTAGTAAAAGAACTTCAAAAAGACATTATACCAAAGGAATGTCCTCACTTGCACCGGTATGAGGAAGCGCTTGTATTACACAAAGTCACTCCAGTGCAAGCGGATAGAATAACTGAGCCATACATCCCAAACAGAATATCGTCACTTCACAACTTGACGTACTTTAACATGGATCCAAAATTAGAAAAAAGCATCGAATCAAAATCATCTATAATACTCAGAAGAAAGATTACTGGACATCAGAATTCTCCTTCGTCAAAGGAAATGTTTGATTCACATGACAAGAACAACTCCCAGACTATTTCGGCTGACGAATTCAAAGGGCTGGTGTATTCATTGGGTTATTACATGTCTAGTGAAGAAGCATCACTTGCGATTGCCAGTTTGGACAAGGACAGAGATGGTGAAATTACATACCCAGAGTTCTTATCTTGGTGGGAATCTGACAATAGATTCCAACGATTACAGTTATCGCACGAACAGCAGAATGCTATACTGCGTGCTACAGACTACTTTCAAGTATATAATCTCTAATCATAGTACTTTGATGTGGGGCTTAAAGGCCATTTAAGCGGGAAAGAATTTGAAGCAATGTTTAATGATATGTGCAAGTGGAATGCGTTTTTTAGTGAAGGCGCTACACTGGATTACGCTATTCAACAAATCAAAGGGAAAAATATGCAGCCATATGTCAGCTTTAACGACTATATTGGATGGCTGTTGCGCATTGGCTCTATAGCTCCGTTGTCGATGCAAAAAGAGCAGTTATAAGTGTACATGCATATAAATTTAAATAAAATATATTCAATTTACCTTTTCACTCCTCATCTTGTTGTACTGATAAATACTGCCAATGATACCCAGTGCTCCAAATCCAATCATCAAATAATAAGCTGTCTGTGACATTTCTCCAACTTGACGTAAATCTATTGATCTGTACAACCACAATCCAAACCCGCTACTAATAAAGTAATCCAATCCAAGTACAAACATAAAAGATCCAATAAAACTCGTTCCGACGATCAAGATCAGTGTTTGAATTTTGATTGCGATAATGATAAAGAAAATACAGACCGCGGATATAAATGCAGCTCTGTACACCATATCCGTCAATGGAAATTGAGGAAATTGTAGTATTGCTGAACTTGCCACATAGCCTAATAGCAATGCAACGCAATATGCGCCAATATTCCATGTACACAAAACAATTAAACCACCAACAACTGCTGCTATTACAAGTATAACAAAGTACCATAAATCGGGATTGTCAAAAGATATTACTTGACGATATTGCATGGTATTTAACACAATAAATGCAATCAACGCAAACACCATTCCACCGACCATAAATAACATGACTTCATACGTTTCATATCCATAAAACAACAAAAATAATCCAATTGCGATGAATAATACTGCCCCAATGAGGTTGAAAATTGATTTTGTAGTGAATGCGAAATTGGCAAGGAATGGAACAGCGTCTCTAATTATTGGAGTGTATTGACTAGGTGTTGATATTACTGCGCTGTAGCGGGGATATACTAGTGCGTTTATAGAAACTAGTAGTAGCAGCAACATTTTGTGAAACATTCAAAACACGGCTTTTAGTTCCTGGACAGTTGAACCACAATGAAAAAAAATATTTTGATTGTGGACCATCGTGGACTGACCGATTCTAGTTCAAGACTTTCAGTTGTTCCACTGTAGTCTTCAATTCATATCACGTTATGTTTGGCGGTTGTTGGTTCAGGTTACATCTCTGTCCACACAGATTGCGATAATGCATGATTAGATCACGCATGTGAATCTTGAGAAATGACCATTCTGGTGAAATTTGAACGAATTGGAGGTTATTTGGAATAAAAAGGTGAATATTATAAGTTTTTTGATAATCAGCAGGCACACTGTAATAGAATCAACAGCAAAGTGTGCAAAAAGAATGATAATATCTTTGTACTTGATTGCGCACATCCTAGACGACTCGTAATCGAATATCTAATTATCTTGAGATAGGATTTTCTGTGCTCCATGGGCTTGTACAAGTGAAACGGGGAGAGGAAATAAAGTATACAGAGGAAACAAAGTATACAGAGGAAATAAAAGTATACAGAGGAAATAAAATATACAGAGGAAACAAAGTATACAAGACTAACGATTCCCTCCTTATCCTAGGAATCAAGTCTCAGACGGCAGTGGGCTTTTTCAGTTTTGACAACACGCGTAAAAAGTAAACAAAATGTTGTTAAAGATATATGCAACAGCCAGCTCGTATCGTACTTATTCCACCCAGCTATTCTCAATAGCTACATTGGTGTACTTGGGATTTATAATTGGATTATTTCTGATTCCGTTTGCAGTGTCATATTCTGGATGTAAAATATTCTAATGTAGCGTTCTGGATAAAACAAAACGCATTCCTGGAGCAACCCAAAGTACTTTCGATTAATAACCCACTTACGCTATTCGAGGGAACAAATTCAGGTCAATATTTCGCAGTTTCCAATAGAGTTGTCAGCTTTAAAGTAATAGATGCTAATTTAGGCTTGGAATGTGGATGATGATTCAGACGGGAAACCAGAAACAATTTGGTTCAACCTCTCTGTGCCAGTATTATCAACAGAATCAATAAATCACATCAGATTAGGATTTCCTATCCAGATATCGCTCTCTGTAAATATAACTAACTCTAGTCTAGATTCAGATTCACATCACAAGCTCTAGTTTATGTAGATTACTCTTCGCCAATCAGCGCCAGTTCTGTGTACGTTGATGGATATTTGAAACTAGTACAGAATGATTTGATGACTGATGGACTAGACTATGCAATTTCAGACTCAGTGCTACAGCCAACTTGGCAATCAACAATTTCATACTATAACCAGCGATCAAGTAGATATTTTTAACATAGCATTTACTACATTCGATTCGATGGTTTTATGGAATGGACCAAGTAACCATGAGACTCTAACTGTGAGCGTCAAAGTGAAAATTCCAATTTGGACTGTTCAATACCGTCCTGGCTTGATGGAAGTTTTAAGATATGGATGGATACAATACCTGACTTGCTTTATATTTACTGGCGCAATACTATTTTGGATATACGATGGAATAATCAGACAGCATGTAGTATCCACAATCGTTGGTATCGAACCAAGACCGAAAGCGATTGGACCGCCGATTAAATACTGACTGTAAAGAATAAATATATTATCTATTTTCTGAAACTCTGCTCTGCCGTTGCACCCTCGTGGTATTTATTCGTGGAAGGTTTTGACTAATCAACTCGTTATAACTTTGGGGGATCATCAAGAACGTATTTGGATCTAACTGAACCCCATTTCTCCGACCAGATGGAAAAGAGGCCGGAGGCGAGTAGGATATTAGTTCTTCAGGCTCTTCTTGTTGCATTATTGGCTCCGATTCCTGTTCGTATGTCAAGAAATTATACAAACTCTGCGGCTCGTAACTCTGCGTATCTCTGGCTAAATACTCTATTAGTTTTCCTACAGTTAATTCCAAATACTAAATGTATCGGTATTATCGTGTATAATCTTGTAAATATCTTTCATTCCAGCGTTTGGCTAGATAAAGGTTCATTTACCTTTTGCTTTCGAATATTCGACAGCGCTGTTTTACTTATCGCTAGGAATTCATCAGAAATCTGATTAGTTTTTGTAGTACCTGTTCATCGTTAAAGAACTGATGTGTTAGACCCATGAAGAAATTTGACGCGCAGCGAAAACATTTACAATTAGATTTTATTTACAATTCCAGCTCTTTTGGCATCAAGCGAGTTCCATAATCCACCATCGCTGTAGGCACTCTGACTGAAGCTGTTTGAATACGATGACTAAAGCGCGATGTATTCCTGCTGGTGGTGGCCCTAGAGTTAACCCTTCGCTTTTCCAAATGTATTGAATTCAGGTGAAACCCAGTATCTTTAATATCCTCTAATCTTATCTCTTCTAGAACTGGAAATACAACTTTGTTTTTTTCCAGTTGGGGAATATGTTGCCTGTTGGGTCCAATTTGATCCAAAACTTCAATGGCAGATAACACCTCTGCGGTTTTTAATCTTCTGTTGTGGCTGCTACCAAGTACTGGAAACCCAGCTTCATTAACTTCTAACCCGATTTCTCTCTGGATCTTCATTTCATTCAAAAGCTTGTGTCTCTTTGCTACATCAGTTTCTTCTTTAGGAAAGACAGCAGGACCTCGAAATCTTGGCAAGGGTTGAGAATAGAAGGAAAAGTTTTTATCTGGAGGACGATCAGCCGAGTGGTCTTTGTGATATTTACTTAATACTTGTCTCGAGATGGGCCTGGAATCTAATTGAGGCAATATAACCCCAGTGAATTGTGACTGCTCCTCTCGAAACCAAATCTTCATATTTCTCTCTTCCTCTGTTTTTGGGTCTTTAATTAGTACTGATTTAGAAAACAAAAACCTTCAGAAAATAGACCTTTGTTGGTTAATAACATGTTCTTTGTGTTTGTATGATTTGTAACTAAACGAAGTATGTTTGCTTTCTTGTTGAACTTTTCCAGCTTTGGCGATTTTAGGGTCTTTAATTTCTCCATTGCTTTTGCTATTAATTTGCTTCTATTCTTTACTACCGGGATTTGGGAGTTGCCCGCTGCAGGTAACGAAATTTTAATATTCCTGTTCCATCTAGGAAGGCGAGACACTTCCTTTCCCGCTATACTTGTCGCAGGGTTACCTAATACTGATAGGGTCACCACTGTTTGAATTTCAAATGTTTCTGATTGAGCGTCTGTTGGGTGAGGTGTGTCTTGATTTCTTTCCTTTACAATCTCTTCTGCCTTTTCCCGAGTCATTTGTTCTGCTTCTTTTAATAGCCCCAATAGATTAATTTTGCCACCTAAAGATCCATATCGTATATTTTCCACATTAACGGGTCGGTGAGGCTCCAAGCTGACGGTCCGTAATTGATCAATGAAATTCATCGCTATACTTTCTACTATCAAATGTTTTCCTACCTGTGTGTGTAATATTTTGGTCTCCGTTGATTGAAAACTCATCATAGTGCAGCTGAGGATTTGAGATAAAGCTTTGCTGTTGGATGTATTGCGATTTAAAGGTAATTTCGGGTTGGTGTAACTCTGGACTTATATAGTCTATCAACACTGGTCTATCTTCTTCTGTAACAGTGACATTCTGTAGATTTGGTAATGAGAAATGCTTCACAGAGGCATTTGACACTTCTATAATGACTGGAGGTTCAGTATTTTCTAAATGGTCATTTGATGATCTTTGCTGCAAGCTACCTTTGATTTCCTCAACCATCTCCTCTGTGAGGTTGACGTTTGCTGTCACAACATTTGACGTGTCGGATATATTTGTCTCGGCAGCCTCCTCCTGGACAATATTTTCAACAATATCAGTTTGTATTTCACTATTACTTCGAGTTAATGGAGTATTTATTGTCTCGTCTATTGGCTGGTCCATGTAAGAAAAAACTGACGTAAAAGCAACAATGGTCATTTACAATAATTTATTTCTTGGTTTTCGTATACATCTCTACGATATAATTAATTCTGGCAGAAATTTCATGAGCAATTTGTGGGGTAGCTGCTTCACAGTCGTATATTTTCACATCTGTTGGGCGAGTTATTGACAGTTTAAATGCACACGAGTTTGACTTTTTGGAGTGAGAGCAAGAAATTATATCAGAAATATGATAAGATACCTAGGATTAGCAGTATATACAGCTGATTTGCCTCTCTCAAAGAATGTTTTTGCCTCTGTACTGTCGAGGTTAATGTACTCGCCGTCGATTGTAAATGTTCTTTCTTGGCGACTCATCAAGTTCTTTACTACTATTGGATATTGCTTGTTTAATTCGGTATTACTTTATACATTGTCCTATAGTCTTCGGAAGTAAATACCAATTTTTCCTCTTCTTTGGTTTCTTCTTCGTCAGGCGGCCGTAAAAAGATATCACCAGCTAGGATTAATTCTCAAGTACCACCGCCGCTAGATCTTTTCAGAACACAAAATTCAATGGCGTCTAGTTGCTGTAAAGTTTTTTCCATTGGAACATCAGTCTTTGTGTCTGCCATTTTAAGAATATAATCTTTTGGGTCATATTTTCGTTTAACGCATATCCTATTAAATACCTCTTGCATAGTTATATCGGTGGGCATTTGCATAATTGTAGTTTGTTTTACTTCTAATGTGGAATATAAATGCACTTTAAGGAAAACTGAAGGTGTAGTCGGTGAAATAGCGCCAGGATCTCCAGCTGCATCGTCAAGATTTCCATGATTCGAAGTGCTTTCGGACAAACTAGCTTGCTTATCTACATTAACATCAAATACCTTTAATTGATGACAATGGACATAAAGCGAATTGATCAAATGCATATTTTTGGATTTTCCTGTTTGGCTCAAGAGCTTTTTGAGCAACAAGTTACCTGGAAAGTCGTCATCTACTACGCCATCATCCACGATTCTAAGCGACCATAGCTCGACCTTCCTCATTTCTTCAGGAATGATTGGTGTTCTCTTTTCATTTAAATATTCAAGTAAGCAGTATCCAATAACTTCACACACTTGGGCGTCGCCTTTGACAGCAATAAACATTGGCTTATCGGATAATTCAGCAAACGGCAAATACAGTTTTAACTTGACAGCATTTGGGTCCAATTTTCCACTCTAATAGTAAAGAATTATTTACAAATCCTGCGTATGCTTTTGCTAATGGATTGTCCTTTTGAGTTTTCTTGTCCATCATTGCAGACAATTTAGAGCTGACTGGCTTTGTAGTATTCACAGGCTGTTTTTCTATCTTGTATTCGGTAATCGGCTTTTCCTCAATGACAGGCAACTCGTCAATTTTGTGTGTCGTAGCTTCTGAATCCCTGGTCACATTCGAGTCTGCCTGTGAGTTTTCAACTGCAATATTTTCGTCTGAATCAGCCGATTCAGAGTATTTTTCACGTATCGGCTCTTCCTTGTCCTCTGTTTTCAACAAATCTGATTTGCTATGTTATCAAATATTTGCCTATCGACTTCTGGAATAGATTTAGAAAATACTTGCGACGAAATTGCTTTGAAATCCGGGCCATTTATTGCTGAAGGTGAGGATATGTTCTCACGCGAGGTGCCTAAATATTCCCGGGATGATAACGCTCTCTGTCGTCTTTTAAATCCTTGAGAGCCTAAATCCTCTTCCTTGCTCTCTGAAACCTCTGACAAGGATGCTCTCCTGGCAAGCTTTTTCGCTGCTGGGTGTGTTTCCGTTACATTTCCAGCGTTAAAGATCTGTGTTAGCATGTAATACTTTTAGCTCTGGAATCTTATATAAATGCTTTCTAAACCCACTCTTTCCTGGCTGCATATGTGGTAATATGAGTGAGAGATAGTAATATTTGTCCGTTGAGGGATATTTCGGAATGATACTGTGAGCCAGTTCGTCCTTTAATTCATGCGCTCCTAATCTGAGCTCAAATATCTTTTGATTAAATCTTATTACGTGGAAATCTTGGTCTCTAATGAATGCCATCCAATTTTTAGCGTGTTGTTTTTTGCAAATCTCAAATGGGAAAGAAACAGGTGGTGAACGCAAAAAAAGAAGCAGGGAATGCACGGAAGGAGGCATCAGCAAACGCCAAAAATTCTAAAGTTCAAGCCGCAAAGGCAGCTCAAGAAGATGAGGAATGGAAGAAAGGATCCAAATCAAGCTCAAAGAAGGAGGAGGAAGAACAGAAAAAGGTAGCCTGTTGTTAACCTAGGCCGAAGCTGCTCGCAAGAAAGCTGAAAGAGATGCAATTTTAAAAGCAGAAGAAGCCGAATTAGCCAAGAAGAAACCAACCACAAAAGAAAAGCTTATCCCAACGAAAACTTTTAAAATCAGAGAAACTGTTGAAAAGGATGACTCATATGGTGCATCAGGAATTGACAGCGCCTTGGACTTGCTAGATTTGGCGGTGAAAGATGGTTCAAATGTCAAACTGGATCGCCACCCAGAAAGAAGACAGAAAGCTGCGTATGCAGCCTTTGAAGAAAAGAGGTTACCACAACTCAAGGTATTTATTATTCTTACAATAGACGGAAAATCCCTCATTGAGATTGACCCAACTGAAGGAGCTTTTGTTCAAGGAATGGCAGAAATCCCCAGATAATCCAATGAATCAAGTGCATTTAGAATACGACACCAAGAAGAGCGATGCCAAAGAAATGGTTTCATCCGCTCGCGAAGCTGAATTGGAAAGGTTCAGAAACAAATAAATGTACCAATATTAATCTGCCAATTTTCTTTGGTGTTCCGTTTTAAGTAGTGACTCCCTTTTTGCCACCTCAAATTATTTTCCCAAACATGGATACAGAAAACAAATGTACCAGCTGTGTATTGCGGACCAAATTTAAATTAAACGGGGAGGTAATACATGTGGTACAAACGGAAGACGAACAGTTGGATGATAACTACCTGCTCCTTGGGTCTCGAGAACATATCCAAGCAATCGAGGCCAGCATTTCAAATGTACAGTCAAAGATTAAAACCTTACAAGGACGGATAGCCACTGGTCAAGTGGATCAATTGCAGCTGGAAAACTGTATTGCCAAACTGCAAGTTTGTGAAGCTAAACAGCTGGAAGAATTAGACTTTCTTCGAGAGAACTGTGCGCCAGTTGTTGAAAATCCTAGTTCTTCTGGTTCAGAGACGTCTTACGATGACGATACTTTGAATAGAACGGCGATTGACTTTGAGTCAGAAGAAATTCTTAGTATAACTGATACATCAGAAGAAACTATCCATGTAACTTCTACAACGTTTGGAGCTATTAAAAAGTTGGAGATTATCGAAATCAAAAAAAGAGAAGGGCTGTATGTACCTCCAGTCATTCGTCAATATTTTAAAAACGGTGTGCTTCACAGAGAAAATGAACATATGCATGTAGCTTGGGTAGAGCTATTTATCGATCTAATCTATGTTGGTAATTGGTAGATAATGCTAGGGGCAATTTCCAAAGCTGGGAATGTAATTACAGGTAGCTACACTTGGGATTCATTTCTTAATCTTTTACTCTTGCTGAATCCTATTTTTTCACATTGGAGGATGGTTACTACCTTTAATAACATGGGTAACGATTAGAGTTAAATTTAGTGTATCAAGAAGATATTTTAAAAAAGTTCTTTTCGTTCATAAATACCTGTTGCATCATTATTATGACTATTTCGATTCAGAATGCGTTCAATCTCGATCCCAAGATAAATACGGCCAACTGGCTAATTGGCGCCTATGTTGGAACAGCAATCTTCATGAACCTGTACATGTTGTTATTTTCCTTTATTTCGCTTGGTACATTCCGCAAACATATTGTGATTAAAGGTGTCACAGAAGTATTACTTTTGTGGCCGTACTTTGTGGAATTTTTCAGTCCTGCAGACGATACGTGGGGCCGGTACCAATTTAGACGAATATTTTGGGGCTTGGGAATCTTTTTCGATACTTTCAAAACTCCAATAACCGTAGCTGTTGGTGCATTGCTCAATACAACTAATATTAGATTTGGAATTAGTAAGATTGTCGTTTAACCTAGATATTGAGCACTTTACTGAAAGACACGGTCTGTTAATCGTAATTGTGCTTGGTGAAATAGTAGTGAATATCCAAAAAGACTTTTCAAATGCTTATCCTGGAAGTTTTATTGGTTTAACCATTGTAACATTTTTGATGGCATATAATATCTATTACATTTACTTTAGAGCAGAAATTGGAGACCATTCAAAGCATGCTTTGCGAAGAAGCAAATACACTGGCTTACTGTGGGGAGCAATTCATGTTTTATTGGCTTTGACCATGGTTAGTTTGGCAAAATGTTTGTCTGGACTTCTTTCAGATGCTACCAGCTCCTATATCATCTCAAATTATGAATCCCACTTTAATTATGAATTCCAGACTCTTTATTCGGGGTCTCTTGCTATGATCTATATTATGATTGCGGTTCTATCTCTGTGCCATCTGGACAAATCAGAAGTATCTCATGCTTCAAAGAAAAAGATCAAGTTTATCAGAAACCTCTCCAAGACCTCGCTTGTGGCAGCTAGAATGGTAGTAGGGCTGGTTTTCCTAATTCTGGGTCTCACCATTACTATGAGCTCAGCCAATTGGATCTACCTTGGTGGTGGGCTTACCACTTTTTCCTTATTTTTGGAAGAGTACGGAAGACTGAAACAAAAGAAACATTGAATAAATTTAATTTTTGAATGGATGATGCAAGTTTTCAAACATAATGGACAGTGAATATAATCCCCAATATTTATCTCCAACATCATGCTCACTAAACGCTCATAGTATCAGAACGCGATTCAGAGTAAATGGAAAGTTATACTCTGTAGTTGCATCTGATGAGGAAATGATTGATGGCGAAGACACAATAATCTTGGGGTCTCCAGAGCACCTTCGACTAGTAAGAGAGAATTATTACATGATTACAGACAAAGTGGAACTTTATGAATCGAAATTAAATGAAGTAAAAGGAGACCCTGACGCGGAACTGGTCTTGAAAGGAATACTCAAGGTAGTATATCCAGCTAGAGATAAAATAAAGAGAGAATTGGATTTCTTGACGGAAAATTGTAAATACAAGAAAAGTTTGGCGAGGAAAGCGTCAGTCACTCCAGACGATGTGTCAATTTTGACAGATTCTGAGCATGATCAAATTCGACTGTCAGTTCCTTTACTAGACTCTCATACTTCATCAATGACTAGTATATCAGAAGAGTCTATTCAGGTTACACCACAGACTTTTGAACAAATGAAAAAGATTGAATATATAAAGATAACTAAAAAGCAAGGTTTGTTTGTACCTCCACAAATTCGGCAATACTATATTGACAATTTACTACATAGAGAGGAAGATCATTTACAAGTATCCTGGATTGAAATATTTCTGGATTTGATTTACGTCGGTGCTATTTCGAAAGCTGGTACGTATACACTAGTCGCAAATTATAACTGGATATCAGCTCTAAAGCTATTACTACTCCTAAATCCAATACTATCTCACTGGAGATTGAACACGGTGTTTTACAATAATGTATATCAAGAGGATATGACTAGAAAGCTTTTATCATTTGTTGTCTGTTCAAGTATAGTTCTGATGACAGTGTCGATTAAAAATGCGTTTGATCCTAGTCCCTCTATCAATACCGGGAACTGGTTTATTGGAGCATTTGTACTTTCATCGCTCATCAAACATGGATATCTGTTGGTGTTTTCATTTGTGAATTTACAAAAGTTTAGGTATGATCTACTGGGAAGATTTATATTCTACTTTGTAAATTTTTGGCCGTACTATGTGTTATTTGCTTTGCCAGCTGATGGGACTTGGGATAGATACCAGACTCGGTTCTTCCTATGGAGTCTGGGGTTGATTCTAGACACTTTTGCGTTATCGATATTTGTTTTCTTCCGGACCGTGCTAAAGGTATTACCTAAGATTTCGTTAGCAGTTAGTAAATTATACTAAAAGTAGATGTAGAACACCTAACAGAGCGGCACGGTTCTCTGATAGTAATGGTTCTGGGAGAAGTAATTGTTGCGCTCTTGAAGGATTTCTCAAACAACTACAACTACAAATTCTTGTGGCTTACAATTATTTCATTGCTTATTCCACTTAATATTTTCTACATCTATTTTAGATCAGAGATATCCGATCATCAGCTCCACGCACTACGAAGAAGTAGGCCGTCCGGTGTTTTTTGGTAACTCTATTTAATTCAGGTCCACGATCCACATTCTATTGTCGTTGTCCATAGTTACGTTGGCAAAGTGCATTTACGGACTGCTGATTGAAACTACAAACGAATTGATCTACCCCGACTACCCCAGTCAAGGCACACCAGTATCTTATTATAATTATGAATTTCAATCCTTGTATATAGGCGCGCTGTCAATGATTTACTTACTTGTTGCAGTGCTTAGCATGACCCACGTTGACGCCCCGCAGCAACATACCAAAATCAAGTATATAAGAAACATCTCCAAATTTGCCATGATTTGCTCTCGATTTGCTACTGCGATAATCTTGCTAGCAGTGGGGCTCTCATTATTTTACCCACAGCCCGAACAGCTCCTGATTCTTGGTGGGAGTGTGACAACCATATCCGTTGCACTAGAAGAATATGGCAGACTAAAGAAGCTGGCTTTGAATAAAGTTTAAGTGCGGTCAAATTTCCCAATTTGTCTTGTAAAAAGCTTGAAAAAATGCAGTGCGCAATTAGAACTAGAATTAAATATAACGGAAAACTAGTTCATGTAGTAAAGACGGATGAGGAGCGAGCGGAAACTGTGGGGCATACGGTGGTGATCGGATCAATGGAGCATATTTACATTGTCTCTAGTCAAATAATTCAAACTGGTACTAAAATTGACGAATACAAAAATAAAATTAGTGTTGCAAGCGAGCATGAAAAAGTTGGTTTGCAAGGGCAGTTAACAGACTTGGAAAGCCGATTGGAATTCCTTAAAATGGAAGCGCAGTTTCTAAATTCAAACAAAGATTTACCGGATGAGCCTGCAGACTCACAAATTAGTGAAGAAGATCATTACTCGATCGATTCCACTTCAGAGGATATTATGCATGTAACAACGGAAGAATATGGACAGATGCAAAACCTTCAATTTATTGATGTCCCAAAACGATCGGGGATATTGAAGGCTCCTATTGCCAGGCAGTACTTTAAAGATGGTGTTTTCTACAGAGAAAACGAACCTTTAAAGCTACCTTGGGTAGAGTAAGCACGATTTAATATAGATTATTTGTAGATCTGGTTTATATCGGAGCTATGCTGCAAGCAGCGAGGCTATTAATTTCAAACTACACTTGGGAGGGGTTTTTACGCTTTTGGCTGATAGTTCAACCAATCATTCATCAATGGAGAGGATTCATGTACATAAGAAACGTAATTTACCATGAAGATTTGATCCAAAAGGTGTTCACTCTGTTAAACTTGTCACTGGTATTCAGCATGTCAGTATTTATTCAAAACGCGTTTTCAATGTCAAAGCAAGACAATACTGGAAATGGGTTTATCATTGCCTACTTATTTTCGTTTCTTATTCAGCGTCTTTACATGTTGGGGTCTTCATTCTTTTCGCTGTCGAAATTCAGGCAAACGATTCTGGTTTCTTTTACAGTTCAGTCGATATTGCTGTTCCCTTATATTTTATTACTATTTTACATTCCCGATGGCACAGAGGATATATACCAAAGCAGAGTAACTATTTGGATATTAGGAGTTGCCGCCGATACCATATCATTTTTCATGTCCACATTGATCAATAACAGTATTCCAAATCTGAGCGTTCGATTTGGTGTTAGTAATTATACATTAATATTAGATGTTGAGCATTATAGTGAAAGGCATGGACTGTTACTAGTCATTGTTCTAGGTCAAGTGGCAGTTTCTTTTCAATCCGGATATTCTTCTGCTGAAAATTTCGCGGATTTCTTTGGTTACTCAATTGCTTCGTTGGTCCTAGTATACAATCTGTTTTTCTTGTATTTCCGGGCTGAAGTCGCACATCATCAGAAACATGCTCTTAGGAGGCATCTGTTTACAGGATTCCTCTGGGAAGGTACTAGCATATTAATCAAGTGTGTCACACGTATCTCACGGTCACTGGTATTGGAATTGGTGCAGGGATATGCTACTATTTGCAATTTGCCCAAAATTCCCAGGTTACATCTGGGGATTACCTTGCTCAAACTGTATACATCTTTAATATGACCGTATATTATTTAATGATTAGCTTTCTAGGAATACTTCATGTAGACTTGGAACCTCACAGAAAAATTCGGCATCATACCAGAGTGTTTGCCAAGGTATTTGCTGGAATGTTTGTCCTATTTTTTGGAATTGTGGTCTACCAAGGAGCTGGAGTGATAATTCTGTTTAGTATGATCGTTTCTGTAGCCGCGGTAGTGTATGAAGAATATGGAAGATTAATTACACCCAGCACTAAGCAATAACCAGATTCGATCAATAATAATAAAGTCCTGGTGCACATTCTTTATGCTGACGGTATTTGTTTGATTTGGTGGTGCTAGCTGTGAATTGAGAATAAGAGTAGATGCATCAATTGTATACGTGTTTGCTTCCCGAAAGGATGGAACTTTGCATGTGGCGTTGCGGTGAAAGTCTGGGGTTAGGGTTATCATTTTTCACATTTTTTCTATGTCTGCAGAAGAAAATAAGAGACCACCACGTCCAAGCAAGGATGAATATCAAAAGGCAATCGATTATTAATTATAGGCAATGGAAGACCACAGCACTAAAATTGCTGGCTTGAAGGCAAAGTTGGATGCCATGAACATCCCTGCAAAAGAGCAAAATAACCCTTTGGTAATCAAGAAACAAGAAGCCAAAGCAAAGTTTGATGCTCTCCTCAAGCAAAAACAAGATATCAACGCCAAGAAGAGCGGAATTTTGAACAACATCAAAGTTTTACAAGATGGTTTGAAAAAGAAGGGCGACGACTTGAAGCAAACCAAAGACAGATTGGGCTTCAAAACTACCGAGGAAATTGATAGACAAGTCGTGTAATCAGATTTTTAATTTAGTGCTTTGGAAAAGCAATTGGAAAAGGGTGTCTCAACCTTGATGGAAGAAAAGAAAATCGTTGCTGAAATTTCTAACTTGAAAAAGGCAAAGAAAACTTTGCAAGATCTTTCTTCCGGACCTTCAGTCTTTGAAACTGATAAAGCCAAACTAGACTCCTTGCGCGAGCAATTGAATGCTTTATCTGCGGAAATTAAAAAGATTGACCCTCAAGTTACTGAAGCCAAGAAGGCTTTAGAGGCTGCTCAAAAGGAAGTCAAGGAGACCTTTGCCAGCATCAATGCTTTGGTTGCTCAAAAATCAACTATTCAAAAAGAATTGGCTGCTGCTAAAGAAGAAAAGGCCGCTACTTACAATTCTTTCAAGGCCCAACAAGATGCTTACCACGCATGGGAGCGTGTTCAACGTCAAAAGCGTGCTGAAGAAGAAAAGTTGAAGCGTGAAGCTGAAAGAGAAGAACGTCTCGTCGCTCAAGCTGAACGTGAATTGGAAGAAGCCGATATCGCTGCTTTCTCTGGTGAAATTGCTCTTTGTGATGCTCTTATTAAATTCTTCAAAGCCCAACTTCCTGCTGCTGCTGCTCAAGCTGCTGAAACTAACAGCGAAGCCAACAGCGAAAAGATTGGTAGTGCTGCCCCACCAAGAGCAACTGTCTTGGTACGCAAGGAAGATCGTGATGAAGATTTCCTCTGCCTTGGAGGAAAGAAAACCAAGAGCAAGAAGCGCGCTCCAGCAACAGGTGCTGTAAAGACCCTTAAAATGGACATTGAAGTTTTGGGTCAACTTGCTCAATTGTCTATTGCTCCTCCAAAGAACACCACCGAAGTTCCTTCCACTCTTGAAGCTTTAGAACAAAAGAAAATTCATTACAATGAAAACTCTGCTGCTCAAACTGCTGCCAACAAGGCTGCAGCTCTTGCAAAAATCCAAAAGCTTCGTGAAAACAAAGCTGAAACTCCAGCTGAATGATTGTTCTTAATATTGAATCATAAATCACATACAACCCTTTAAATTTTGTTTTTTATTCGTACAACTTTAAGAATAAACTTTTCAGATATCTTGCTTCTGCGCTGACATTATTTGCTGTATCATCCAACAAGGTGTCATACACTCCCCTTCCTGTAGGGCTCTGATTAGCATTTGGAGCAAATGGATCAATGACAACAGGGATATTTCGTCCATGCATCTCACAAGTGTCCAAAAACTCTAGAATTTCATTAAACACAGAGTCTTTCAATATAATCATGTGTTTCGAGAGCGTTTCAAACAGCGAGGCAAAGCAACGTTTGGCATAATACCATGTATCAGTTCCAAGCTAAATTTAATTTCAAATTACTTTTTTGTTGAAAGGCTCCAACGATTTCATAATCCTGGAAATACCAAATTCATAATTTCCTTTTGAACAGTACAGTGTACCGATTACCAAATTGACAATACAAAGATGGTAAGTACGCTTATTTGGATCGTCGTATGCAACTCGTTCTTCTTCTTTTTCTATGCGTCGCATCAATTCTTCTGCTTCTTCGTTCTGAGAAGTCATAATGTAAGCAACGCATAAATTAGCCAATACTATAGCTGGAATATCAAGAATCTACGTTAATTAATATTACGTTGTCGTATTGCTTCTTTACTGTTGGCTCATAGAATGAAATCGCTTCCTTGTACTTGTTTTCCTGCATGAATAATACGTGGGCAACATTAAGTTTCCATAGATCATGTTCATTACAGAATTCTACAGATTTCCTAAATATTTTTTCAACCATGTTGTAGTTGTCCATGTCCCAGTAAATCTTTGCTTGTGCCATTAAAATAGGAATGTATCTAGCTCAGCATTGCAAGTACCTATTTACTGCTTCGTCGTATTCCAATACAACTCGTTTCACCGATTCTTCGTCGTGATTTGATCTCGCTTCTTGTACTTGTTTGGTGAGTTTTCGCAAGACATCAATATGCTTATCTGCTAATTCATCAAACTTCTTGTATGCTTCTTCTGGGGCACTGTTTTTCAATAGCGTTGCGTCCAAAAAGTCGTACAAGTACTAATTTAGTATGCTGTTACTGGCGAAATGGAAGTTGCAGCTATATGTTGATTTTCTGCCAGCAGATCCGCAGCAGAGTCCAAAAAGTCGTACTTTACATAAAGTAATAGTAAATTTCCAAATGTTTCTTGAGGGCATGGAGATTGCTGTAGAAGGAAACCCAGTTTTTCGAATCCAGAGGACGGATCTTGGTCCATATTCATAAGCGCTTGATTATGCAGTGTGACTTGATCTAACTCATGCTCTAATCTAGGAGGCATATCTGTTAAAGCTTCTCTAGCAGCTTCATAGTTTTTCAGATTATATTCAATGGCTGCTTTAAGATTGAAAGCTTCGACCAAATAGGTTTGATGAAGTAATTGCGAATTGCCAACACTTCTAACTTCGATGCCTTCAGTAGCCATTCCTACACTTAGTTCTAGGTTAGCGAAACTCAACCTGGATGCTCTCTTATTCCTCTTTCTATAATTTCAGCAATATTTTTGAGTGCAGGTACATAGTCTCGCATATAATAATGGCACAAGGCAGTGTCGTAAACAATATCTGCTCTAAAGCCCACAATTTTTGAAACATCAGTATACATTTTGCATGCTTCTTCATACTTTCCTTCCTTTAACAGTAGACAGGCCTGGTTTGCAATAGTATCAGGATCGTCTTTTGGAGCTTGATCAATTAATAGTTTGCATCCAGCATAATCCTCCAATTCGTACCTGATAGCCGCTTCTAGTTTTAAAATCTTTTGATTAGCTTAAGCTACCTCCTGAGCACTGGGTGGATGGTCAATCATCGCACAAGCCTTTTGTGCTGCTGCATATTGTCCAGCTTTGAACAAGGATTGCGCGAAATATAATCTATATTCTGGAACATCCGGTACGAGTTTAATTAGTTCCTCGTAGCTTTGTTAAATAAAAGATACCAATCCACAGCGTTGTGATACTCTTGAATTTGATAGTAGCAGTATCCAAGCAGAGACAAAGCCGCTCTTGATTTAGTTGAATTTGACTCATTTGAAAGTATTTTGATCAAGTCTTGATAGCGGCCGTCTCTGATGAACGAGTAAATTGTCGCTGTAATTTTTCCTTCGGGAATTTGTAGTAGTGAGGTTGGCACTAGGCCCATTCCAATGGAATTTCCTTGAAATATTCCTGTTGTTGCTCTTGCAGTTCCAGTTGCTAGTCTTCCAGTTGGTAATGCCATTTTAAACGCGAAAGAAAGCGTGTGTTTATAAAACTTTATATTTCAGAATCATGGCACTTATTGCTACCATTGCCATTTATCCACTAATTACAATTGATGATCAAGGGAGACCAATATCAAAAGGACCCTAAAATTTGTGTAACAGTCAATGTGAGACTGGGTCTTGGAAATCATATACATAATTTAGCTCAAGGGCAGGCCCACACTAGTCTAGGTTATTCTATAATGGAATGCTGAGTTACTGGAAGCGGTCCAGAGATCTTTATCCCCACTGTTTTGAGTTTTCGACAATAGCCCTTGCAGAGCCGTTGTGAAGCAATTACAATACTGTAAAACGGTACTAAGTACACTTGTTGGCGGTTAAAATGAACTACAGCAAAATAGATATATTTATTCGAAAAGCAAGTGGTTTGGTATAATGGCGCTCATCGTCTTCTGTTCTTGTAGCGGGTATTATAGCACTTTTTACAAATGTGCTTCCCTTCATCTTCATGATCCTTATACCACTTTGAGGTTCGGTTTATGGCACAGAGATTGCAGTTTCTGTCCATTTCTTTGAATATGGACCTTGGTTTATCCTTTGCATAGTCGGAAATACTGGAGGAAGAGTTGTTCTTGCTCAAGATAGGAGTAGGATCACAAAAGAAACTGATCTCTGCATGCAAATACGCAAGTTCTTGACCTTCTAGCACGGTTAGCCTTTTCACCACTTACCTAAATTATCATCAGAAAGCCTCCAAATGCTGGTGCCTGAGAAACTAGAGGAATATTCCAGTTGTTTAGTGTTGTGAAAGTCAATAGAGTAGCTTTTTGGGGAATCTTCCATCGTGTGTGCGAAATTGTGGTTTGGTGTAAAAGGGCAAAGTTTTGAAAGGCGACAAAACTCCGAAGGGTCATTTATCAAAGCCTCAAAAATCATAATTGTGGTATTCAAAGACAATTATGCGCCATTTACCAACAGGTTATTTGATTCCCAGGGCCTTAATCTGTAGCGTCATTCCTCGGGTCTGCAAATTGGTTTCAACAAACTTCAATAACAAGGAGGGATAAATTAAAAAGCCAAATATATTAAACGAAATCAAATAGGAATTTTGCAATTTGGGCACTGTCTAATGTTATGGGCCTCCCTAGTCCTCATACAGCAGATAACTAGCGGGCACAGTATCCCCGTGATATTCTGCTTTGCGCTATACTGATAAATGACTTCATTGAACGGATAAACCATTTGCTGGCAGTGTTGGCAATATAGCTGTTCTGGCTGGGGATTCATTGCCTGATTCATTGGAGGCTGTACTGCCTGTCCAGGAAATTGCGGCACTACTACCTGAGGCTGATAACCATTCTTTTCATCGATTACTGGAGTGTTTTGCATTTTAAAATTCTGGAAACTTGTCAAGTTGTATCCGAAACGGGGCTTAGTAAAAGAGCTGGTGGCTAATTCTGATTTATAATGATCAATCATAACACTGAATCATGAGACAGATAATCTCCTGATTATATTCATAACTTTTTGCTGATAGAAGGATCAGCTGCCTTTGAGAATCATAGCCATTAAAGCCAAGGCAATAAAATTCTCTGGAACGCAGCTACGGTAACTCTACTATTTCCCGAATTATTACAGAGCAAATTATTACCATTGAATGCCTATTGCTACGATGCACCCACAATCTCTTTTGTTTTCACGCGAAACTATTGGTCGACAAAAGAAAAATATTTAGAGAAAAAATATCATGGCCGTCAATTTCGGGGCACAAGGAATAAGTATACCGGGATTATATCCAGGAAGAGGAAAGCCCAGAAAGATTGGACAGACAGAATCTTTTGTAATGAGCGCCCTCGCTCCATCAGGTAGAATATTTTTAATTTGTAGCGGCTGTTATATTTACCAATCCATTTGATACCGCAAAGTAAGCCTTGCTAACAACAGAGTGCGCATGCAACTGCAAGGTCAAAATCAAAAGAAATTTGGAGCACAAGCACCGATATTATACAGAAATAGTACAGATGCCATCAGAAAGATTTATGTAAACGAGGGAATAAGAGGATTGCAGAAAGGTCTTACACCAGCTATACTAAGAGAAGGAAGCAAGAACTTTTTCCGGATTGTATTTGATTTTTAATAGAAGGGGATGTACGACCCAATAATGAATATGATTCATAATCCTAAAGATGGAAGAGCTCCTGGGTGGAAAAGAGTTATTGCCGGGTCTTTATCGGGAATGATGGGTGCTGTTTCTTGTAATCCTTTCGAGTTGGTAAAAACAAGACTGCAATCAGCTGCTGCCGGTAAATTAGCTGTAGGCCATCAATATGGCTATACAGGTGTTGTATCCGCTCTAGTATCTATTTACAAGCAAGATGGTCTACCAGGATTATATCGCGGAAGTTTCTTGAGTATGGGAAGATCTTTTGTTGGTAGCGGAGCAAATTTGTCTTCGTTTTCATTGATGAAAGAATATTTGACAACCGAATTCCATTGGGATGACGATGTTTGGCTTGATATGGTTTGTGGATTAGGCTCTGGAGTGGTTTCTTGGTAATTGGCGGTTAATTTAGCATTTTCATGAATCCAATTGATGTTGTGCGAACCAGATATTACAATCAACCTTATATCAATGGAAAAGGAGAATTGTATTCTGGTGCTGTTGATGCTATAACAAAGATTACGGTGAATGAGGGTCTGCCCGCTTTCTATAAAGGATTCTGGCCTCACTTTTTAAGAATAGGACCCCACTTTTGTCGTAAGCTCTTTTTAAGTGTAGTTACATTTGTCTTCTTGGGATTGCTTAGGAGGAGCACCACAGACGCATACAGTTATCTTGACAAACGCGATTCTTTCAAAGCATTTGATATGGATAATGATGGTTATCTCAGTGCCAAAGAAGTTGAAAGCGCCGTCCAAACTATATTCGCTCCTGTTTTAGGCAAGAATTCCACACAAGTAGGGGAAATTTTAACATAGATACCCATAATGGTAGAAAGGATACTTGCGAAATCAAAAGATAACGACAAAGTCAGTTTCCAGGAGTATGGAATGGTGGAGCAAGAAATCAAAGCTATATACAAAGAGTTACAAAAGGTTAATCAGTAATATATTCAATTCATCTATTCTATAGTTTAATACTTTCCCGAAGTGGTCTGGAAAGCGTAGAGGGGTTCACTAATGTATTCATTGAGTGAGAAGTCCTAAAAGAGTCTGATCGTTCTACTGAAGGGCTACTAAGTCTGTTGGAGTTCTTTACAACAACTATTGTCTCCAACGTGGTTATCCATGGCTGTGAAAACTCGAATGGTATAAATTTCACAAAGTGTTTGGTGTACCTTATTCCATAAGTCACCGCGAGAACGGCGCGTAGCGATACTATAAGCATCCATGTGGCAGAATCAATGCCACGAACAATGTTGAGCAGTGTAAGTGTCTTGATGCAAATGTCTACCAAAGTGAAAATCCAAATAACTCTTGTAAACCAGATTAACTTTTGGTGATTGATCAAAAATAGCTTGTTGGATAAACAAAGATGTTCTTGGTAAGGTTGTATTTGACGTGCCATATCCAAACTAGTAACTAGGAGTGGTATATCAGTGGTAATTGCAAACAGATGTGTTACAAACTGCGCTACTATTAGGACCACTGTTTCACCATAACCTAGTTGAATTTGGTCTGGGGTCCCCAAATTAATTTCGTTTACTATGTAGAAATATACAGGAATCATAGTAACCAGAGGGAATATATAGAGCACAGTTGCAGGAATATAGTACCAGTAGTTTCGCTCAGTGTCAAACCATCTGTCAAAGCTGTTGTGATTAATTCCGACGATACTCCACTGAATGGCTGCATAGTACAAAAATAGCGTTAGTGATCGAAGGGGAAAATAGTCTTGGAATATGCACACTGGTAGGCTGATGGAAAACACAGTACACAAAAATAAAATCAGAGTTTGCCGGTGAAACTGTTCGAATGGGTACCAATGCAAGCCCTTCTTGCCCAATATGCATATGGATATAATGAAAATTGCAGCGCAAATTGTTGTCGAAATTCCTTCTTCCCTAACAAGCATCTTGAGTACGAAAAAAAACAAAAATGGTTGTTTCTGATTTGCATAAAAATCAGGGACCTTTCACAAAAATAAATGTGAAACTCTTGCGGAGCAACTTGAATGCTATTGACCCTCTGCAAGTTGGATAAGGCAGTCGCTGAAATAAATTACATTAAGTTCCAACTGAGTCATAGGTGGAAAAATATTCGTCTCCTCGTGAATGCGGATAAACGGAAAAATCTCTAATGCCGACATTATTCCGCTATCAAAATAGTAAAATATGTTGAATCCATTGATGAATCTGCCAGATCCATTGGACCATGTTATAGACAAACTTCATCACCACATCGCCCGATGAATTACGTGATCATAGCCACCAATAAGACTCACAGACGGGAGGAAAAAACTTGCAGATCCCTGACGGCAAAAAGAAAAATTACCTCGTTTCGAGTTTCAAAAGTTCATTAAAATTTTACAGAAATGGGATTGCTATCGCTAGGAACACCTCTAGACTGGCCTGATGTAAAGCCGCATATCAGCCATGTAAAGAGCCATGGAATCAAACAGTTTTTGAACATATGGAATGGAGTAAAGACCCGTACCAAAGATTATTTATTATGGGGTGAAGAAGTATTTGCTGTCTGAAGTAGGTTGAATACTGTGTCGTTAAATTCGACGATGAAAAGAAGACCGCCAAGTTGTATCTTGATGCAGATGAAGTGCTGTTTAAATTAATGGATCTGGAAAAGCAATCCCTATCTCAAGGGTAATTGATAATTGACCTAGATTGGTTTTTGAAAGCTCCTGGAAACCAGAGTATGCCAGGTACATGCTGGAAGGTACATAATATATCACCGCAGGAACTCCTGGATTACCTTACGGAGCGACTTTGAATGACTTGTTGTTGGTAGAAGATAATATGAAAAAGAGGTATTCAATTATTTAAGTCAGGCGTGTGCTTGCCTCCTCATTCCTTGGAGATGGTGTGGAAATCTTATCGTTAACAAACTTTCCCATGCTAGGCGCAGGGAATTTCTGTGAACCATATTATAAACCTGCAATTGATAGCGGTCCTAGCCGCTCTCTATTTATTCCTGATGAAGCAATCACGAAACACGCCCGTTTCCCGACATTAACTGCCAATATTAGGCAAAGAAGAGGAGAAAAGGTTGCTATTAATCTACCAATATTTAAGGATTCAAATACACCGGCTCCATTTATGGAACCGCTTCCAAGAAATGTGGTTGATCACTTAAATTCAAAAGGTGTGAATGTTCCTGCATCCCTTCCAGAATATGACAAGGCTGCATTACCGGATCATGTATATATGGACTGCATGTGTTTTGGTATGGGCTGTAGCTGTTTGCAAGTTACTATTCAAGCCTGTAATGTGGAGGCTGGTAGGAGACTCTATGATCACCTTGCTGTAATGACCCCAATTCTTTTAGCCTTGTCGGCTTCGGCCCCAATCTTTAGGGGATATCTTACAGATGTTGATTGCAGATGGAATGTCATTGCAGGAGCAGTTGACGACAGAACTAGAGAAGAACGCGGCCTCGAAAGCTTGAATAATTCAAAATACAGAATGCCGAAATCTAGATATGAGTCTGTTTCTTTATACTTGTCTCCAGGGCCAAATGTTTCTGGAGGGTGCAGAGGAAACAGCGATTTTGAAAAAATCCCTCCTGGCACAGAATACTTTAAGGAAGAATATAATGATTTGGAGGCCCCTTACGACGAGGAAATTTACGAAAAGTTAAGAGAAGGAGGTAGACAACTGTTTAATAATAGGAGTTGATTCCTTGCTGGCTAAACATTATGCGCATTTATTTATCAGAGATCCGTTGGTGGTATTTAAGGAATTGTTGGATGTTGATGACCTCAAGAGCTCTGATCACTTTGAGGTTGTATTTCTCTAATTCAGAATATTCAGTCAACAAATTGGCAAACCATGCGCTTTAAACCACCAGCGCCAGGCTCAGATATTGGATGGAGAGTAGAATTTAGGTCAATGGATATTCAATTGACGGACCATGAAAATGCCGCTTATTCGACCTTTATTGTTTTGCTAGCAAGAGCCATCTTGCACTTTGATCTTAATTTCTATATACCTTTAAGTAAAGTGGATGAAAATATGATCAATGCTCAAAAGAGAAATGCCGCTTTGGATGGAAAATTCTGGTTCAGAAATCAAGTATTTGAAGGTTTGAAGTATTCTAATTCTTAGCTGAAGAGGACATCTCCAAGGAATATGGTAGATATTCGTTAGCCGAAATAATGGATGGTAGCGGATCCAGGGAAGGCATCTGCTCGATCATTGAACGATATCTTGATGAAGTTGACACTCCAGAATCTACAAGACAGATTTTGAAAGACCATGTAAATATGGTTAGAGAAAGGGCAATTGGCAAGCGCAAGACGGGGGCCAGTTGGATTAGAGAGTTTGTCACAAATCACCCCGCCTATAGACACGACTCGATTGTTACACCAGAAATCAATTACGACTTGCTAAAGAAAATCAAGGAACTTGATTCTAATGAAATGCTTGTTGAATAAAGCCTTTTTTTATTCATTGGCAATATTTTTTCCCCCATTTTTTCTTGTTCAAAATTTCAAGCTATGAAAATAATTCGATACACCCATCTGTTCAGCACCCGCATTGATCCATTTGTGTTTCTAGGAATTGGAACTGCTGGATATTTCATATCCGAACAAAGATACCCCAAAGAAAAGAAGCTGCTATTCCTCTTAAGCCGCCAATTTAGCTAATATACTTATTTTACATTTCATTGACTAGTCGAGTTTCTGAATCGCTCGTTTGCGCTCCTGTAATGTGTCAGTGTTAGACGTCAAAAGAGGATGACGTATCTCGAAACTTTTTGATATTCTCTAAATATGAATTCAGCTGCTGATGGATTACCAGCATTGCCTACTTCAAAATTGTCAAAGACTGTAAGTAGATTTAATCATAGTCCGAAGGATATGACAATTTTGAAAGCGAGTTATTGCAAGTCGAACGTAAATATAGCGCTACTATCTACGCCATGCGAATAAGATTGATAGAATTATTTCAGGATTTTGATCCTCTAAGAAGCGGATTAATGACAAAAACAAGATTTGTTAGATGCATTACTGCATCGTTGGACAGAGGATATGGCCACCAACTCACCCAGCAAGAGCTGGACATTATTCTCCAGGCTTATAGCTCTGAAGATCAAAGAATGATTAGATGGAGAGACTTTGTAAACAACATTGATAAAGGTGAGATGATTCTAATGTAGTTTTTGGAGCAAGGGTCCCAGAAAATATCGACGATGATATTCGCGACTTGTCAGATTTGACAGTGCTACCATTTAGACGACCACTTAGTCCAGATTCTGAAGTTAGACTAAAAGAGATTATTCAGAAACTCATTGCCTACAATAAGCATCATGGTGCTGATCCTAAATCCTGGTTTTACGATTTTGATAAAAACAGCAAAGGTAGCACTTTTTAATCATAGGCTGGGTAAATTATAATCAATTCAGAAGAGGGATGCCGCAAAATTTGATAAGCGGTGCTGAAGAGGACCTGTTATTGGCTAGATACGGAGATCCCCAAACCGGAACTGTCAATTACTTTAAGCTTCACACGGATGTAACCCGCAAGCCGCCTAAAGTAGCAGCAACTGAATCCCATTTGGTTGCCAAAAATAGACCAGATGATTTTACTGATGAGCACATTCCAATTGGTACAGAAGAGGTGTTCAATACAACGCATCACTCTAAATCCCACTTAGTCAGTGCTATTGAAGATCGAATTAAGCAATGTAGATTTCTATTGACTTTAGATGTATATAGAAACCGAATCAGGCTAATCGAGTTCTTTAGGGATTATGATAGACACAACTGCGGTTTAGTAACCCAAACCCAAGTAATCTAGTTTAATCTTAGTTTGTTACTGGTATTCGTTTGGCAAGAATACCTCTTGATAGCAACGAGTTAGATGTGCTTTTGAAAACATATGGGACACCAGACGATAGAGCCAACTATAGAAAACTTTGTGCATCAATCGACACTGGTAAGTAATTGCTAAAAATAGTGTTCACGATCAATAACCTGGAACAGAATCCTCTTCAGGAAGTAAAACCTCCTTCCAGAGACTGGTTGATTCAAAGCTGCAACAAATTGGAGCCTCACGAAGAGCAGCAGTGTAGTCAAATCATTGCTCGTCTGCAAACAATCATCAAAGAGAGAAGAATATTGATTGCTCCTCTCTTCAAGGATTTTGACCGATTCCTAGGAAATATGGGAAGAGTGTCCCGATCTCATTTCAGTCGTTTGCTAGTAATGATGGGAATGAATATTTCTGATGAAGATTTGCATATTCTATTCAGAAAATACGAAGATCACGAAGAGGGTCGAATCAATTACCAAGAATTTATCAAGCAAATCGACCTTGAAACATATCGTGCTTACCATATCAGAAAGGAAGAACAATCAAGCTCAAATACTGAAAAAATCAAGACAAAGTCTACCAGAAAACGACAATTACAGTTGGAAGATATAATTAAAATGCTTCAAGATCATGTAGTTTCAAAAAGAATCCGGATTTCAGAATTCTTTAGAGATTTCGACAAACTGAGGTCTTATTCAATTAGAAAGGAAGAATTTATCCGAGGTGTGTCTAAAATTGGGTATGACTTGAATGAAAATGAAATGGAAAGCATTTGTAATTTCTACAAAGATCCAAAAATCAACGGGTATTGTTTATGGAAAAAGTTTGCTGATACAATCGACAAAGGTGAGCTGTTTTTAACATTCAGTTTTCGTTACTCCCAACTTGGAATCCAACCCAAGTTATGTTCACAATGAAGAACCAACTCGTTCTCCATTCCAGTCTACTGGTATCAAACTTTCTGCTAGAGAGGAAGAGGTTTGCGCAAAGGTGATAGAAAATATTCGCCATCATATGAAATTCAGAAAGGCCAATATTAAGCCATTCTTCCATGATTGTGATATCATTTGCAGTGGAATTGGTCATGTTACCAAATCTCAATTCAGACAGTGCCTCACATTTATGGAATGCGATGTTACAGAAGAGGAGTTTGAAATCCTATGCAAAAAATGGATGAAACTTGGTGCTTACTACGATATGAGATCTAAAGATTACAATTACATTAACGACGTTGGCCAAAATATTTGCTACTTCTTGTTCTTGCAAGAGATTGAAAAAGGCTTGGAAAACGACAATGAAAAGCAACTTTATCAAGAGCCAAGGTTGAAGAGGAAGCCTAAAAACAACAAGCCTGTTGATGTGTTCAGTCATACTGACTTTGAAAAATTGATGATGAAAATCAAGATGAAAGCAAAGACAGAAAGAATCAGGGTTATTGATTTCATGTCCGACTTTGACCATTTGCGACATGGTAAAATATCCAAAAACGAATTTAGAAGAGCCATTAAGGTAGTTTTTGGTGATACCACTGAAGGAGATTTAAAGATTTTGGAAGAGCACTACTCTGATGGAAACGGAAAAGTAGATTACATCAAATTTAGTGATGAAGTTGAATCCGTATTTACCAAAAAAGGCCTAGAAAGAGATCCAACGAATCAACCAGAGGTATTCGACATATATTCAAATGGCTGGGAAACCGACACCGATGCAAACATACTCGCTGCAGAAGACGAATTAGTATTGAAAGCAGTAATGAAACGGTTGCATGACAGAGCGGCTCAACGAAGAATTGATGCCTTGGCATACATGGAAGATTATGATTTTGTCAAAGAAGGTAATTGTTGTTGACATTAGGAACCATCACCACGAGCCAATTCAGATCTGTTTTGAATCGTATGAATCTGGGGGTTTCTGACAAAGAATTTGCTGTAATTACTCAATACTTTGCCACTAATCATTCATTGACTAGACTAAACTACCGAAGATTGGCAAATTATGGACAACCATCATCATCCTAAATCCTGAAGATAGTTGCGTTATTATTGAAATATATTTATTAGATTTCTATTTTGATAAATAATGTTTTTGAAAAGCTGAAAGACTTATTTTGCTTCATTTGAAAGGATTTGCAGAATCTCCAGATCGTTATGGGATGCTGCCCATTTTGCCGCTTCATCTTGCTCTGCCGTTTTATCTGCGCCGTATTCAAGTAAAAGTTTGATAACTTCAATTCTCCTCATTTTTACTGCATTTCGGAGGGCATAATCATTCCCAGCATGAACATTTGCACCCATTTGAAGTAACAAAGACACCATTTGGTAATGCCCGTGAACGCTACTCCATCTTAGAGCGTGGTCATCGTTAGAATGAATATCTGCACCTTTTTTGACCAACAGTTTGACAATTTCAACGTGGTCGTATTCGGAAGCCCAGTGCAATGCACAACATCTTCTTGCGCCGACATTGGCTCCAGCGTCAAGTAGCATCTGAACTACTTCCAAGTGTCCATGTCTACTTGCCCAGCAAAGAGGATAATCATCATCGGTATGAATATTTGTATCTGTATTGAGTAGTAGTTCAACGCACTTCGTGTGGCCATATTTGGAAGCCATACATAGTGCTGCATCTCTATCGTATCTAGGATCTGCGTGAGCTTCTAGTAATATTTGAACCTATTGTTAGTCAGAGATACATTTTCATGGTGTCCAAACATTGCTGATTGAATGAGAGCCCTGTTTTTCATATCCATTGGAAGGCCAACTTCCCTTTCAAATGGTGCGCTGTGTATTATCCAATTCAACAGCTTGTGCATCCCATGGCTAGATGCAAATTCAGTTACAGTTTCCAGATAGACTTTTTCATTAAATTTCAGCTGGAACAACATCAACGCAATATCTGTTGAAAATTGAGCATCTTGCACCAAATGCACCCATTGCTCAGCAGCAACATGCTTTGAATATTTGTCGAATGGTCCCCATATGCAGTGTCTATACAGTAGCTGCTTTGCGCACACACTATCATCCATCGAAATCTTCAAAAATCTGCTGCATGTTCTAGATAATTCATCATTATCTGCATAAATGAAAATTATTTGCTGGATTTCTACGGGCAGCAATTGCAGATTCATAATTATTGAAGAATCAGCCAACTAGAATCGGGAATGGAGACAAATCTGAAACATCCCTAGTTTTCGTGCTATTTCTTGTCTGCAAGCGCAGGCTACCTCATGAAATCAACGCGGATATGATTTCCATATAAAGCCAGGTGAATAATAATCGCTATTTAGTTCATTTATGCTTTCTGTGCGGTCAGAGGATTGAAAAACGTACGCCACATTTGCCACTCTATTTAAATCTGGCGCTTCTCTTCTTGACCATGGAAAATATTTATATGAGTGATACAAATATAATTCCTGGCATACGAAAAGGTTCAACAATTTCAAACACCCTTTCAAAATTCACCAACAATGCATCAGAATTACCACCGACACCTAGAGCATCAGTTCCGCAAAATACGCAGGATAAACCATTCACCTCTCTGTACGAAAGAACGATGACATTAATTTCAAAATTATACTCGCTACCAGACTTTGAATATTACTTGTTTCCAGAAGGGATCGACGCATTAGTAGGAAACGGCGATTCTGTGCCCATGATTGATCCAATTGCGATTATTTGGAGGTGCTTTCGACTGGGCGCCCCGCTCTGTCACCTTTTGAATCAATTGCAACCAAAGAATTTATTATCCGTCCCTGATTTATCTGGGCTAGTTACTCAAAATGTTTGCAAGAAGTGCATTTTCCGCTTCTTGATTGGAGTAAAGGAAGAGTTGCAGCTTGCGGACGACGAAAGTTTTACAATCACTGAAATTTATAAAGATGATACAAATGATTTGGTGAAGGTACCTTCGAATTAATTTAGGTTCTCGGAGTGGTAGACAAGGTTATCCAAGAAATCGAACGAAGAGGTTTATTCCCAAGACCCAAGCCATTCCCGTTTGCGACGAAACTAGAAACTGAAGACGCAAAGGATAATCGCTCCAAATCAGTTGCGGAGCTTTTAGCTACCGAAAGAGCTTACATTGAAAGCCTTCAAGAATTAATGGTAATTTAACGTTTATTTTAGCAATATCAGCAAGAATTACTTCGAAGCAATGTGGTTACTAAAGATATTCTACACAGTATCTTTTCTAATTTGGGCGAATTGTTGGATTTCCAACGAAGATTCTTGTTTTCTTTGGAAACAGCCTTGGCAGCTCCTTCTCCTGATCAAAGAATCGGTGCAATCTTTATCCAATATGAAAATGCATTTGCCGTCTATCATGCCATGTGTGCAAACTATGCCAATGCTACCCAAGTGGCAATGCAAAACCAAGAAAGATTGGCTGGGGTTGGTACTATCGACCCAGGCCGAGGTCTTCAGGGTTATTTAATCAAACCAGTTCAGAGAATCTGCAGATATCCACTTTTGTTGAAGGTAGCTGTTGATTGACTGTAGGAATTGAGAAAATTAAGTACACCTGACAATTATAACTTTTGTGACGAACTTGATGAAGCATTAGTTGTTATGAAGCGAGTAACAGATCGTGTAAATGAACTACAAAGAATGGAAGATAACAAAATCCTTAAAACAAAACTGCTTGAATACGTAGAAGACTGGCAGGTAAATAACGACTAAACGTAAGAATCTGGACCCAAATGGATTAGGGGACTTGTTGCTCTATGATAAATTCAACATGCTTGTGCAAGACGTAGAACAACCTCATCACATATACTTGTTTGAAAATATCATCCTCTGCTGCAAAGAAAATCCAAACAAGAAAAACAAAGTCGTTTATGATATCAAAGGCCAGATTTTTTCCACTGGAATAACCGATGTTACAGATATATCAGATCCGGAAAACCAAATATTCGAAATTAAAGTCTTTTGGACGGACAGGAGTGAGATTGAAGAGTCGTTTGAATTAAAGTGTCGTAACATTGAGCAAGTTGTACTCTGGAAAGATAGAATAACATTGTGTATGACAGGGAATACCAAAAACATTATTTCAAGACCAGGTTCGGTCAGCGGTAACGACGACTCCCGTAGTTCAAATAACTCGAGAAGAAACGTGCAGTCCGTCAATGCAAATTTCCTCTATGACAGCGGGAGACGATTTTCAAACGATCTTGGTATTGAAAAGAACCGTATTAGTTTGCCGGCTAAAGTGGTTGCGAGAACTGGCACGATAACTAAAAACGGAACCGAAATTCAACCCCGTCAATCCAGCATGTATAGCTCGAAATCTCGTCAAGGTTCCGAGTCTTCAAGACGATCAACTACGAGTACGAATCAAAGACAACCTCCAAATGGTACTCTGCCAAAGCCACCTTCCGCTAATGGACCTCCAAATATTCCACTCCCAACACCTAACAGAGTCGGGCCTCCATCTGGAGCATTACCTACACCACCAATTTCAAACAATGCGCCTCCTACATTCAGACCTGTTGGAGGACCACCAAATGCAGCTTTACCACAGCCCCCATCTGCTGCTCTACCGCAACCACCAACCACTGCACTGCCTAAGCCTCCAAGCGCAGCTCTTCCACAACCCCCAACAGCAGCTTTACCACAACCGCCTACTGCAGCTCTCCCTAAACCACCCTCGTCAGCACTTCCACAACCACCATCTTCTGCGCTCCCTAAACCTCCAAGTGCCGCACTTCCACAACCGCCAAGTACTGGACTTTCACAACCTCCTAGCGCTGTATTACCAAAACCTCCAACCTCTTCTCTTCCACAGCCTCCTAATTCAAAACCTCCTAGCAGTAATTTACCCCCTCCACCAAATAGTTCATTACCAGCACCTCCTGCTGCTGCTCTCCCAACACCACCAGCAAGTAGGCCAGCCACCACTCCCACTCCTTCTCCGCCAACAAGCGCACTACCAAAAACACCTGCACAACCTCCAACATCTGCACTTCCAAAACCACCAAGCAGTGCATTACCCGCACCTCCTTCAGGCCCTCCTGCATCTAGTCTTCCAACCCCACCTAAAACCAATGGATTACCGGTTAGCTCAGCACTTCGGGCTGCCCCACCATCTATGCCACCTTCAGGTCCTCTACCGCCTCCGCCAACTGGATCGCTGCCTTCTACACCTCGTAGTCCAACACCTACGGGAATGTCACCTTCCGTCCGTGCAAAATCGCCATCTGTAAATGCAAGAAATAGTCCATCTCTAATTAAAATGAAAACACATTATGGAAATGAAATATTTATACTGGCAGTTCCAGCTAAAGGCTGTCACTTTGAAGAAATACTAGATAAGATTGAAAGAAAAATAAGAATCTGCGGTGCGCCAATGCCAGAAGGGAGAAGAGTGAAACTTCGATACAAAGACGAAGAAGGAGATTTTATTACTATTAATTCTGATGATGATGTTGAAATGGCATTTGAAATGGCCAAAAAAACATCAGAAAAAGGAACTGTAACGATAATGGTTCAATAAACGTACGAAAAACTATTTTATCATTTTGTAAAATTCTTCCAACCAGTTCGACTTTGCTAAACAGTTATTCAATATCGCGCCGTAGAAATCGGACTGTAGATACTGTGCTTCATCTACGGCGACAAAATTCCAGCCATCTATGCAACTCTGAATGACAATTTTCAAAATCCGTTGCCAATCGCACCCATTGAACATCCCATCAGGTATATTTCTCAACCTTTTCAGAATCTTTATCTTGTAGTCACATTTCGTCAACAATATACACCCAAGAACATACTCAAATGGGCCATCTATCATTTCCAAAATTTCAGTTTCAAAACCAAAGTATCCTTGAATAATTAGCAGTTGATACAGCAGTTTGTGCTCTTTATGCATTGGTATCAGCACAAACTCTTTGATTATTGATTTGTCGTTGGTGTAAATTCCATAAAAGTATCTGTGGAAGCCTTTAATCGTATAATCGATTTGTTTCTTTAATGACAAATGGAGCAAAATCGTATCAAACTCTAGCTCGGTGATTTTTTCAATAAACTTTGGATAATCTGTTATTTGAAGTAGCTGAATTGCTTGAGATACTGTACTTGTGTTTTCAATCATAGAATTCACAATTGCTTCTTTTGTCTCGCCTTCAAGATCAAGATCCCAAACTGTTTTAGCGAGCGAAACTAATCGCTCAGTTTCATCATTAATGCTCAATAGGTCCAATAAAACTAGCTTGATATCACTAGGCTGTGTTTTCATTATTTCTTTGATCAGCTCAAAATACTTGGCATGAACAACTTGTAATTTGTCAAATTGTCTAGTTTCTACCAGTAGCTGAATTGCTTTCCTGTAAATTTCATCATCTATTTCAACATCTGGAATGTGGTCGTCTTGAATCATTTGTATAAACACAGGTGTTTTGTTTTGCTTGTACAGCTGATTTATGAGTTCATGGTATTTTTCATTGGACTGGACAAGTAACTCATAATGTGATTGAAGTTCAGGCTTGATTTTAAAGCTATTAATAATGATATCGGGAAATGTTTTGAAAAACAAGTATTCTGAAATCTCCAAATCATTGATCCCAATTAGTTCCTGAACAATGTAAATTGCAGTATCCTTGTCAAAAGTTATCCATGGGATATTGTCAATGTATATTTTTACGCATTCCAATAGAGTGGTTGGATCGATCCATTCATTAAAGAGAGCAATGAAATCTTTGATTGACAAGAATTTGCAGTAATCACTAAATATGTCCGTAAACAATTCCGGCTGTTTCTTTGCTTGTATAATAATATGTAAGGGAATTTCGAGATCCTTTTCTTTTAGATTTTCTAGCATTTGTACCATATCCAGATGAGTATTTGTCAGCTGATAGTATCCTAGCAGTATTTCATTTGGTTCATGGATATCGATTTCAGGGAAATACTGCACCAGATCAAGCATATTTTTCAAGGGCTGCACATCAGGGATAGATATCAGATAATGCACTCGTGCCTTGACTATCGGGTCAATGTCAATTTGATACTCCTTTGCAATTCGCATCACTTTTGCAAATACTTTATCATTTAACGTTCTGCTAGCATCCACCAGCTGGTCATGTAAATTTTTTTCAGCCAACCCAAGGGAATCCAGAAGTTGCTTGCTTTCAACAGATTTGATTTTGGACTGATACAGAAGAGACTGTCGTTTGTACTTGTTCTCGCCAGGAAAAGGACCCGAATTCAAATTAAATGGAGTTGAAGTAGTGATATAAGCCTTCAAATTGAAGAAATAACTGGCAAGATTGATATTTTCTGGAGTTTTCGGCAAATGGTCAAAAAATTCAACCTCATATTCAAAATCCTAAAATTAAAATAGATTACTTGGGATTCCAGCAATTGTGCAATTTTGATATCCAATGTTATGTGCGGCTCAGTATAATCGTTATGGATAGGCGATCCAACAGAATTATAGAAATCGTGCATATTGTTGGTTTCAAATGCATACACGAATTGCTCGACATGATTGAATAATTGCATGTCATCTTGGTTGCAAGCTAAAAGCAATTTTGCATGTGAGTCTTCAAACTCGTCATTAAGTATTAATTCGCCAACTAGTTCGGATTGCGTATCTTTCAATAGTTGGTATGCAACTACAAAGTCCTTTTTCTGCATACTAATTTTTGCACATACATCTACAATATTGAGGTTCAATCCAAGTTTTTTTGACATTTCAGCAACTAGATGCAGGTCATTGTATAAATCATTTTCCGCAATAACGAGATTTAAATACTTGTGAGGATTAGCACATAATTCTTTTGGTGTGACTTTCAAATGGTAGTTATGAATCAGCTCGTGGGTAATTTCAATAAGATCAACAACCTCATTTGGTGGTTCCAAAGCCAAGATGTC
This sequence comes from Boothiomyces sp. JEL0866, assembly GCA_027604345.1. Taxonomy (NCBI): domain Eukaryota; kingdom Fungi; phylum Chytridiomycota; class Chytridiomycetes; order Rhizophydiales; family Terramycetaceae; genus Boothiomyces; species Boothiomyces sp. JEL0866. Next base: position 54,412 of record JADIIZ010000013.1, read on the forward strand.
CTTAAAGTATCCTTTGTATTTATTGCCGGCTTGATCCTTATTGAACCACTCTTTAGCAACTTGTAATTTGATTTCCGCTTTCATGTCATTTGACAGAGGAATGATTTCAATCAGGTTGAATTCTAGATTAACAAAAAGTTACTTTTCTCTTGCAAAGCCCTTTTGAAAAGACATTTTGCCAATTCATTCAAATCCATTTTTATAATCTCGTTTGCCATTAATAGTTGGCGGATTGTTTGACTATCAAGCGGTACTTGATCAACAATTGGCAAAACAAACTTTGATTTCAATCGATAAAAATTCAAATCAATTCCAAATGAATGGAAAAATTGCAAAATTCCCAACTTTTCTCGCATTTCTTTAACTCTTGTAGATTCTTGAATTTCTTCAAGTTCATCATCAATATCCCACCCTTCATTATCATTCAACTCCAACTCCCACCCATTTTCTTCTTTCGTAGCTGGGATATTATCATTTAAAATATCATCCCATTCGTTGATATCAACATCTACATCGTTCTTGTTAAAGTAATCCAACAAATAATCAAACATTTCCGATCCGATAAATATTCTTGAATTTCCCTTTTCAATATTAATTTTCACAAATTCCATTTGCTCTAGTGGATCCAATATCTTTAATATTTGGATATTTTCGCAGTTTTCAATCAATCCTTGATTACTCATATTTTGAATTTGATCAATTGAAAAGGGAGATTGAACCATTGATGATAATTTTACATCTTGCAAGTAATAATCAATCATGTTCACTGCATTGACAAACAAACCTGCAGTTCGTAACTCTTGAATTCTAGCCAGTATTGGGCTGGTATCTATATTTTCTTCCATAAAATCAGAATCCTCCAAGAATATTTTAAAGTAATATTCCTTTTTTGATTTTGGCGTGAAAAGGATATTCATAAACAATGGGAAATATTCCAAGATTGAATAATCACAAAAGGGCAAAAGTTTAAAGATGATTTCATTGTTTGTAGCGGCTAATCTTTTAGTGTACGTATCAAAATCCAGAAACAGTTGATATTCTTTTTCAATATCAATAAAAGTTTTGATGAAAATCTCTTCGAAAACTGAAAGTCTGTCCAAAAGTATTTGCAAATCCAGTTGATTGTTCATTTCCTTGTATAAATCTTCATAGTTTTCGTTCAGTATTTGATCAATTGTGTCTTCCAGAGATAACTGCTTCAATCCGAAATTCAAAAGTTTCTTTATACTTGAAATTGATTTCGCGCTAGATTTAATTTCTGATTGAATAAATTGATTGCCGCATTTTTGCAATATTTCCAAATCAATAATATCCTTTTCCTTCTTTGCATAGTACTGGTACTGATATATTTTGGTAATAGTTTCCGGATCAATTTTCAGATTAAAATCCAGATAGTTTTGCAATTCCAAATCTTTGAGAAAGTATACTAATTCTCTGGTATCACTTTCAAACAAAATCTTTTCTTTTGTCAAAATCAAATCATCTTGAACTCGTATTTCACCATTCACCAATTTCTCATTGTATTTTCTTGATTGAATTTTGTTTGATTTCAAGCCTTTCAATTCTATTGTTTTATTCATCTCTGAATTGGTATAATTGTTGTTTGGCTGATCCTGCACCGAATAAAAGGAGAGCTTTGGACCATTCAATAGAAGAAATCCGTCCTTGTAGAAATAATATTCACCCTTGTCCATAAAATAAAGTAATTCCAAATCATGGTTAAAGATCCAAGTGTGATCAAGAGCAATCAGAATTCTGTCTTTTGAAATGTCCATATGATGATAATCACTCTTCTGAAAGCAAATGCTACTGCTCGCTGGAATATTTCTCTTTTCATACTTTGCCAATACAAGTGTGCCTTTCATGAAATTTCTGATTTTGTTTCCCAGAATAAACACATAATCTTGAGATTCCCTGAAATTCGACACTAGAATATCAAGCTTGTAATTCGTCTGGTCCAATTGAATTGTGTTCTGGTTGAAAATAGCTTTGCTCAATTCATTTGCTTTTTCAATCTCCAAGATTACCATTTCAGCAAGAATTTTTTTCAAGTTGAAATAGCTCATTTAGAGCTGGAATCATTTACATTCAAGCTTAGTTCTAGTTTTGTTGAACTACTAATGAAATTATTTTTGTTGATTGATGTTATCTACAAAGTAGTTGCCCTAGCAATATACTAGTGAATAGCCTTTATACCAATAGTGCGGAATAATCTTGCTGCTCTCTATAATCTAAAACATTTAAAACAACTATGGAGATTAGCCCAATCGCTGAATACCATATCGATAATTGTGACCAATCAGCAAACGGAACGCGCTGTTTGATTGGCTGGATAAAAAATACATATGACATTGTAGCAGATGATCACAGAAACATGTGATGCAAAATTAATACTCCATCAATTGAATGGAAACAAAAACAAATAGACTAAAATTGCTGGTGCTAGAATAAATTAGATTAGGAAATTTTACTGCAATCACAGTTTACTAGGTTGTATTTGAATTAGACTTTTCCCCACGTGACCGAGGCATATATAAACTTGCGAAAAAATTCCAGAATCAAAAAATGTCATCAGTTGGTATTAAAGTCTTAGCTCCAGTTCCACCTCAACACCAAGACACACTCTCTGCCGCAGCATTGAAGTTCTTGGCTACTCTCAATCGCACATTCAACCAAAGAAGAAAGGATTTACTTGCATTGCGTGTAAAGAGACAAGAACGCATCGAAAAGGGTACATTAAATTAATATAGGTGAAGTACCAGATTTCTTGCCTTCCACTAAATGGATTAGAGAAGATCCGACCTGGAAAGCCGCTCCTCCTGCCCCTGGTTTAGTTGATCGCAGGGTAGAGATTACTGGTCCTGTTGATCGTAAGATGGTTATCAATGCTTTGAATTCCGGCGCATCTACCTTTATGGCTGATTTTGAAGATTCAAATGCCCCTACCTGGGAAAACTGTCTATCTGGTCAAACCAATATGAGAGATGCCGTTCGCAGAACAATCTCTTTCACTGCTCCAAACGGAAAATATTACAAGCTAAAAGACAAGATTGCTACTTTATTGGTCAGACCTAGAGGTTGGCATATGGAAGAAAAGCATGTATTGGTTGATGGCCAACCAATGTCTGCTTCCTTGTTTGATTTCGGATTGTACTTTTTCCACAATGCCAAAGAAACCGTTGCACGAGGATTTGGTCCATACTTTTATTTGCCAAAGATGGAAAGTCATTTGGAAGCTCGACTTTGGAATGATGTATTTAACTTGTCCCAAGATATTCTAGGTGTTCCAAGAGGCACTATCCGTGGTACTGTATTGATTGAAACCATCCTTGCTAGTTTCGAAATGGATGAAATCATTTACGAATTAAGAGATCACTCTTCTGGATTGAACTGCGGAAGATGGGATTATATCTTTTCATTTATCAAAAAGTTCAAGCACAACCCAAGATTTGTATTGCCAGATCGTGGTGATGTCGGTATGACTACCCCATTCATGGATGCCTATGTTCGTCTTTTGATTCAAACATGCCACAAGAGGGGTGTTCACGCTATGGGTGGTATGGCTGCTCAAATTCCAATCAAGGATAACCAGACTGCAAACCAAATTGCTATGGACAAGGTCCGAGCAGATAAATTGCGTGAAGTACAAGCTGGCCACGATGGTACCTGGGTTGCCCACCCAGACTTGGTTACCCTTGCCAAGGCAGTATTTGACAAGCACATGCCACAACCTAACCAATTGTTTGTACGCCGTGAAGATGTTAAAGTAACTGGCCAAGATTTGATTTCTACTCAAGGAATTAAAGGAAACATTACCGAAAAAGGTGTTCGTTTGAACATTAATGTTTCTCTTCAATACATGGAAGCATGGATTAGAGGTTTAGGATGTGTGCCTATTCACAATATGATGGAAGACGCTGCAACTGCTGAAATTTCCAGATCACAAGTTTGGCAATGGGCTAAGCACAACTCAAAGACTGTCGAAGGAGTTACTGTTACCCCAGATTATGTATCTAAAATTTTGCAAGAGGAAACTGAGGCTATTATCAAAGCATTGCCGCCAACTCAAAAACACAAATTTGTAGAAGCAAAGAAATTGTTGGAAGGAACTTTGCTGGGCGGAGATTACGCAGAGTTTTTAACTGTAAGTTTTCTAGTTAACTTTAGACTTTGGCATATGATTCTATTACTACCATCAAGGGCTCCAAACTTTAAATACATTCAAGTTTTTTATTTGATTTACTTTTTGTTTCAAAGAAACCAAAAAGATTAGTGGTCTTGGTAGACTGTTCAACGGCCTAGTCGTTTTGTGTGAATACTGGTAGCGGGTATGGTGCTCGTATAGCAAACAATTGTTGGAATATAGAGTCGCAGGAAAGATGGGTGTGTACGATGGAAACTGGAGTGTAGGAGATAGACTTGCATATTTGATGGAGCAAAGATTAGGTTTGTAGTATTGTCATGGATGAAATGGTTTAGCAGTCATTCATTCTTAATATATTGCGATATTTACTGTGAGATCCGATGCGGAACGAAATCACGCTCACAAATATTTGCATTTCCAGGTAGATGGTGAAAGCAAATCTTGCACAAAAACGATAATGGAGATCTTCTCAGTAATGAAGCAATCCCATGATTGATCATGAACTTTACGAAATCTACAAATTCCAAATTAGACTTTAAATCTTATTCGCCACTCAACTATTTAAGGCATGCCTGGGATTTCAACTGGCACATGTAAAGAGTAGAGTACCAAGACTAGTTATTCGAATATTGCAATTAGCTATGCATCCTACTTTATCAATCGTACGGCGTGGTTAAAGTCACCGCAGCGCAATAATTTGTAATATATTCAGAGTCTCAGTTTTACTATCACTCACTAAAAGCAAATTCATTTAATCGCTCATAGTATCTTTTCCTCTAATATTTTTTCAGTGATTTGAAATTTCAAAAAAATTTTCCTTCATCTACAAAATGGCATTCTGGAAAAAAGCTGGATTATCGTACAATTCACTAATATAGATACCTTAAATACGCAAACATTGGCGCAAAGTCTCTCAGATCAGTATTGACCAAGGAAGCTAAAATTCAAGCATTGAAGAGAGAAGAAATCGCACTTCGTGCAGCAATCTGGAAAGACGGAAAGATGGGAGAATCAGTAATATTTTTATTTATTTAGGTTCCACTTGGAAATCATGAAGCTTGATTTCAATAAATGGTTTTACATAAATTCAGTTGGATTCCTTTTTTTCAAATGAGCAGGAGAGCATTTAGCGTATTTACTCTTTTCTATTACTAGCGGCATTTGTTTGCCAATCAAATACAATCGATTCTGCGATTTCAGCAGGAGATGGTCTTCACTTGCCAAATAGTGTCCAAATATGAAACCAGTCATGTATGCGTCGAATACAGCTGAATGTGTTTGTTCAAATAGGCCGCGGGATATAAATGTGAACTCTGTATTCACTGGTTCAGCTTTAACTTTTTTAGACTTGTGTTTCCCTTCTTGATGATCTAAAATAAGGTCTAGTGAATGTGATAACTGGCAATCTCTGCCTTCTTGGCACACACCATGATTCTAAATTTAAAAGATTAATTACTGCAAATTGCTCACAAAACGGTTTTCCAGTTGAATGTGACTTTTGAATCTTTGGGGCCAACCCTATTCTTAGTGAAAATTACCCATTTCCCACAGCTTGAGACTAGTCTTTACAGTCTTGTGTTTGATTGAATCTTTAATTTCTACCTGTATCCATTTTTCGCCTTCTTTTTTGCGATCATCTTGAGCTCTTTCACTATGTTAACAAATCCTACTATTTTCTAAACAGCAGAGACAAGAATGACGCTTTCTCTCGAACAATGTAATCGGAAATGTACTTTGTATCAAATAACTTACCGGTAAACATCTCACTTACATCCGCGATAAATGTTGGTAGAGTGGGCGGTAATTCACAGTAAAATGACTGATACAAAAACACCAAGTCCAGCATTCCGTTGTGTAAAACTACTGGACATTCTTGATTTAATATATCCATAAATAATTCTACATTATTCCAAAAATACCTCTAAAAATAGTATTACACTGTTTATCATTCTGTTCTAGTACTACATCATTGCCAGGATAATATGGAATTCCGTTTCGGAATTGATCATTGAAATCAAACCCATGCTCAACTAAAAACGACATGCTGGATGGTGAAATCATGTGTGGTTTCGTGGACAACATTACAAAATGAAAGTTGCTGACTTTATATTTCGCACATTCTGTATCATCTGCTAATTCAAATACTGACAGTCCAACCGCATTTACTGCATGTGATTTCGCTAATTCTGCTAGGGCAACGTAACGATCTTCAATATTTTGGTCTTTGGTTTTCTTGTCCCCTAATCCAGTGAATTCAGTATCGATTGCGATATATTCGGCATTCTTTATGGCGAGCTTAATTGTCAGCGAAAGTGTTTGTAAATTGTGTCTGTTGACTATTGTGTATTCGCCCTTCATTTGTAGATCAAAAACAAAAAATATTGACTTTCAAGGTAACTACCAACCAAAAATTATTTGAACATGAGATATAATTAGTTTTCCGCATTAGCAAGATATTTGAAAGTGTATGGAATAACCTTATATGGATTTTGGCGCGACAGAGTATTATTCATAAAAGGGCCAGATGGAGTTTGCAATTTCAAGCAACTAGTAGCAATTTCAAGCAAACTAGTAGCAATTTCAAGCAAACTAGTAGCAATTATCATGCGCTTAGCAAGCTGCCAAACACTGCAATCAACTATAACTAGAAACTTACAGTGCTGAAAGCCCAACATCAAATCTGATTGATGAATATACGCAAAGTTTACTCTTGATACATTCGAATAAATACCTAAATCAGGTAGCAGTCGCAATTCAATTTCGGGAAAAGGTCTCAACTTTTCTGGTTGCTTTATTTATTCAATGTTGAATTGGATAGAGTGAAATCGATCTAGGTTAGTTGGAACAGTTCACGAAACTTTGTGATAATGTGCATAAATATCAGGTGTGACCTCATATACAAAATATTCTGCCCTTGATACCGCGTAGTTTAAAAACAGGAAGAATGTCTGAAAATCAAGTTATCGAAACCGTTTCGAAAATCAGCAGTAGTTTGGGAATATTAGGAGCAGTAATGACGATACCGTTCTTTCGTTCTGAACAGATTAGTTTAAAAACTCCCATTGGGAAACTAACGTTTATTATTTGGCTTAAAGACTTTCAAGATGCATTTTTACGGCTAATTGGGAATACGCCGCTCTTGCCTATCCAATCGAGCTATGTGTGCTGTACAATACAAAGTGTTCTAGGAACTTTTAATTGCAATGTTGACATTTGGGCAAATGCAGTGGTTGGATTCTGGGCATTTTATCTCTTTTATATTGGAGGAAATAGAAAGGTTTTGATGGTATATCAAGGGATGGTTTTGCTGGCTATTTATTTAATATCCACTATAATGGCGATTCTCCCTCTTTTTTCGCGAAAAATGGACTTGTTTGAAGGTGTGTATTGGTGTTGGTTTTCAACTAATTACGCTGGGTATCAATTCTATACGCTGTACTTGTGGGTGTGGGTAGTTACTGTATTCAACGTCTTTGCTGCTTCTTTTACTTGGTACAACATTCATCATAGACAGGTTGGATCAAGAATAATTGTAAGACTATTTTCTTATCTACTTGTATATATTATTGCTTGGACGCCTACATCGGCTTATAGGATTTCATTATATATCTATGGCAGCGCACCGTTTTTGTTAACTCTGCTTCATTATACAGTTATGCCAACCAGAGGACTTTTGCATTATATATGCTTACTAGTGGGGCTTCAGATAAAGTACGATGTCGTTGAATCGTCAAATCTACCAGGTTACACAGAGAGCAATTCAGTTGGCGACTCTCTAATGTCGTTCAAATCTGATTCGGATTAGAACATTATTTTAGGGTTTTGTAATATATTTGCGTTTTTATGATCGCTTTCAAGTTTGAAAATCTGATACTAATCAGAGCATTTAATCGCCATTTGATTTATTTAATGAAAGTAGTTTGTAGCCTGACCTTTTACACGCAACCATGCTTGATCCAACGCATCGACTACTTCTTCTGGTAGAGGCCCTTTTTCCAAATCCTTCATATTTTCTTGCATTTGCTTCAGGCTACTTGCACCAATCAAAATGGCATCTCCAAATTCTTTTTTCAGCATTGAGTGGTGGTTCATCCATCGACAAGCAACTTCAATCATTGTCAAGCCATGCTTATCTGCCACTGGCTTGACTATATCCAATGCAGAGAAATAGGCATCATTCCAATATCGGACTCTGTACATCTTTCCCTGCCATTTATTTGGATCAAAACGGGAACCTGCTTCTACTTCAGCTTCTTTCTTGAATTTTCCTGAAAAAAATCCACCTGCTAATGGATTGAAGGCATAAAAAGATAATCCATATTTTCGAAGACAAGGGAAAAGCTCGGGTTCAACTTGACGATGAATTGCATTGTAAATACCTTGATACGCAGTTGGCATGATAAACCCTCTTCTCTTACAAATTTCACAGATCTGAGCGACTTCCCACGACATATAGTTGCTTAATCCGAACCTTTTGAAGTAACCTTCTTTATGCAACTTGTCCACTTCTTCCATAGTCACTTCAAAATCTGTAGTGCGATCTGGAGCATGCAAGTACCACATGTCAATTTGCTTCGAGTCTAAAGCTTTCAATGAAATCAACAAATGTTTGCGCAAGTCTTGAGGTGAATGGGTAATTGGATCACCCATGTTCTTTCCAGCAGTCGGATATAACTTGGTATCCATAACAACCCCTCTTTCATACCACTTCAACTTTCCAAGGTATTCTTCTGAAGTTCCCCCAGAGTAAAACCGAGCAGTATCAATTTCATTATGGCCATGAGCTTGGAAACAATCAAGAATCGCTTGGCAGTCAGCTAGAGATGTAGTACGGGCTTGCTCTTGGCCTTCGGCACCAAATGTCATGGCACCGAATACAACCTTTACATTGGATTTTGGAGTTGGTGGAATCAGAGCCATTTTTAGTTGGAAAATTTTTTGACTTTTGCGCGAATGGAGCTGTCGCCTAAAATGAAACACCACTTTAACACCGACTTTTCACCAACGATAAATCAAATCCCTAAACATACTTACACTCCTAGTCTTCAAACTTCACAGTTATATTCACCAGAGATACTAAAGGACGCGATAGAATCGTTAGGAAGGTTGGAGATTGACAAAGAGCATGAGTCTTTTGTGAAATGGCTCTCGTCCAAGCAGCAACCAAAGGAGAAGATACGGAAACCGTCAAATCTGCTGACAGTGGAAAGACTACAAGAACTGTCTGAGGAAGAATTGGATATCCTTATCAAACAACTGCAAAAGAATCAAAATACTTTTGAAAAGTGGTTAAAGGCAAAAAATGAAATCAATAGAAAGGAAGAGGAGAAGCATAGACGGGCACTGCAGCGACAAAAGGAAAAGCAGAAGCTCGAGGAAGAGCGTCTGGCCAAGAGGGGAAAATTGACCAAGGAAAAGTTTAAGCAGTGGTCGCTTTCAAAGCAACTGGATCAAATGATCGAAGAACAAAAGCAGGAGAAGGAAAAATTAAAGCAAGAGTTTGTACTAAAGACAAAAACCCAACTAAATCAGGCGGCATTTAATACCTGGGTAGAATCTAAGAAACACACTGCCCCTGCACCACCCCCACCAAAAATTGTGAAGCCCTGGGTGAGTGAACCGCTTAAACCACGTAAATCAAATGAAAGCACGCTCTCCCCACCAAATCTGTACAATGATTATCAAAAGTACATGCAGAATTGTCCAGAGTATTTCATAAAATACAGTGTATTGGTAGCTAGTGGGGGTAACGACACAAACGTGGACAAACAAGTCAAACCAGCAGTGAAAAAGAAAAAGCCAGTAGAGAGACCACTGTTTGTTGTTCGCAAGTGAAATATTAGATGCTGCTGTAATAAATGTAATAAAAGTTTGCGCCTTCCGATTACGCGTTACATTAGTTACATGTCGCTCTCGCAGTCTGACTCTCAATTAATTCAAATAGTATCCAAGACTTGTTGCAGCATCGGCTTCTTTGGTACTATTCTAACGATACCGTTCTTTGTAAATCAAAAGATTCCATTGAATACACCTCTGGGGAAACTGACATTTATAATTTGGCTAACGGATATGCATGATACATTTACACGACTAATAGGAAATACAGACTTCTTTCCTACACAAACAAACTACCTTTACTGTACAATTCAAGGAGTCGAGTCTTCTTTTGCCAATGTGGTTGACATGGCTACAAACACATTGATTGGATTTTGGGCCTTTTATCTATTTTACATTGGTGGAAATAGAGAAATAGTGCTCAAATATCAAACGCTGTTGATAGTTTTGATATACTTGTTCGCGACCACAATGGCAATTATACCTTTATTCTCAGGCAATCAGGATATATATGGCGGTGTTTTTTGGTGCTGGATAACTGCAAAATATGCGGGATATCAATTATACACGCTCTTCCTGTGGGTTTGGATGGCAACTGTCTTTAATTTTGTCTGTCTTGGACTAACCTGGTATAATATACAGCACCGCCGAATTGGAACTAAAGTCATAGTAAGACTGTTTTCGTATCTGATTGTATTCCTGCTTGGATCTACCCCTACAGCAGCATATCGCATTTCGTTGTATATCAACAACAGCTCTCCATTTATATTAACATTACTTCAATACAGCATTTTGCCGCTGAGGGGAATGCTTCATTACTTGGCACTGTTAATTGGATTCAGCATTCGGTATGATCAGCCGGATGCATCACCCCAAACTGGAGGACAGTCAGGTAGTATTTCGTGTGAAATCTCCAACGCATCTTTTTGTGAAGATTCAAAGAAATTTGAAGAAGTGTAAAGGGTTATTCTTTATTCTTTGCTTCATGACAAGTCGACTTTATTGTGATGATACTGTAAATATAGTCCTGCTAATAATCTTGCACTATTCACGGGAATATTAAAAATTGGAGTTTTTTCATATATCGATAACATGATCAGTTTTTGTGATGGGCATTACGTTTTCACTTTCAATTCGCGACCGCGTTCGCAATTCATGTCCTTTAGTGATTCACAAAATCAAACTATCCAAATACTTTCCAAAATAAGCTGTGGTTTGGGGCTTTGTGGAACAGTATTAACCATACCATATTTTGCACAGCAAAAAGTTCGTTTGACAACGCCTTTGGGAAAACTTACGTTTATTATATGGCTAACCGATTTCCACGACGCATTCTTTCGATTAATTGGCAACACAGAATTATTTCCTACACAAAATAGTTTGTTTTGCGCGGTTCAAAGCATACAAGGAACCTTTTCTAGTAATATGGATGTTACTTCGAATGCAGTGGTGGGATTTTGGGCATTTTACTTATTCTACATCGGAGGTAATAGGGATATTTTGATTCAATATCAAAAGTTGCTGATAATCGCAATTTATACCTTTTCAATTATAATGGCAGTGATTCCGTTATTCTCAGATCGTCCTGATCTGTATGGCGGAACATTTTGGTGTTGGATTACTTCAAGTTACCCAGGATATCAACTATATACACTTTTTCTGTGGGTATGGATAGTTTCAGTCTTCAACACAGTATCTCTAGGATTTACGTGGTACAATATTCAAAAAAGACGAGTTGGGTCACTAGTTATTGTGCGGCTGTTTTCCTACTTAATTGTTTTTCTGGTGGTATGGACTCCAACATCAGCCTACAGGATTTCAAAGTATATGTACAACTCTGCACCGTATGAATTAACAGTAATTCAATATATGATGCTCCCGTTACGGGGATTTCTACATTATTTGGCTCTCTGGATCAGTAATCAGGTAAAACGCGACAGTCCAGTTGAATCTTCCATTCCAGAAGGTCTGTCAGTAAATTTGTCAATTGATCATTCAAGTGCTTCATTCCAAGAAGAAAAGCAAGTAAATCCAGCATAATTCATCTGAAGGCCTTGTATAAATAAATGCAATTTTAGATTTTTAGTTGCTTCGAGTATAATGATTTGTGCTATTACTTGGGAGCAACATTTCATTTGATTAAACGAAATGTAACCCAAAGATATTCTTTATAGACTTTGCGATTTCGTTTTGCTGCTTCAAAGTTAATGGGAAGATTTCCATTGCGAATATATTCCTACTTTGTTATTGGTCAAAATTACCCGACAGTTATTCTTTAATAATTACGGGAAATCATATTAGATTACTCTGCATGAATCATTGTGGCACATATTACCTAATGCTTTATTTAATCGTGACCGCGAGAAATAAGTATGTCTTTCGACCCCTCGCAATATCAATTCGTACATCTTATTTCCAAGGTATCATGCGGCATTGGCTTTTTTGGAACTATTATGACCCTGCCATTCTTTGTTAACCACAAAATACGTCTAGATACGCCCCTTGGGAAATTGACCTTTATAATCTGGCTAACAGACTTTCATGACACACTTACAAAATTGATAGGAAACACAGTGTTACTGCCCACACAAAGCAGTTCCGCCTTGTGCGCGTTTCAAGGGGTAGAGGGGACGTTTGCGAGCAACGTAGATATATCAACGAATGCATTGGTAGGGTTTTGGGCATTTTACTTGTTCTATATTGGAGGGAGCAGGGAAATTTTGATACATAGCCAAAGATTATTCATTGCAGGCATCTACATATTTGCAACAATCATGGCAGTTATACCTCTTTTCAACTATTCGCCTGATATCTATGGCGGTGTATTTTGGTGTTGGCTAACCACTAAATATGCAGGCTATCAATTTTATACCTTCTTTTTGGGAATGTGGATTGCAACTGCCTTTAACGTGATATCACTGTTATTCACAGCCTATCACATACACAGACAGCGCGTTGGATCGAAAATACTTGTCCGGCTATTCTCGTATTTAATAGTATTTCTTATGGTATGGACACCGACCACCGCTTACAGAATATCTTTACACTTGTACGAGTCTGCTCCGTTTGCCCTTACTGTACTAGAATTCATAATGATTCCACTTCGAGGTATGCTACATTATATTGCCTTGGTAATTGGCTTTCAGTTCAATATTGAAAGTCCTTACGAATCATCACTAATCTCATCCGTAAATCTATCTGCAGAGTATTCCAGTTCATTTCAAGAAGACAGCAAGTGTTAATGAAAGGTAAATCGAGACACTCTCATGGCGATATTCAAATAAATCAAGATACTCTCGTGGCGATATTCAAATAAATCAAGATACTCTCATGGCGATATTCAAATAAATCAAGATACTCTCATGGCGATATTCAAATAAAATCAAGACACTCTCATGGCGATATTCAAATAAAATCAAGATACTCTCATGGCGATATTCAAATAAAATCAAGACACGTTTTCAAGAATTTATTGACTATCTTACAACGCGAAGCCATGAGAGTAGATATCGTAAGGAGTTTCAGATTTTCAAGATATATTTAACAAAAGCAATAAGCTTGCCTTTTCGAAAACCGATCTTGAAATTTAATTACAAATATCCTTAATATTAATCATAGGTGGATATGATATTCTTCGTATCTAGATTTTGTTTTAATTTCACAAATCTATTCTTTGACCTGCTCTCCAATCTTTATCCTTCACAGTTTGCATATGACGCATGCGCGTTACTATTTGCCCCTCAAATTTTGTGAATACTAGCGCGCCTTCCCAAATGGTATACACAACTGCAGAGTATGAATTCCTACAAATAATCTCCAAAATAAGCTGCGCATTTGGTTTCTTTGGAGTAATATTAACTATTCAGTATCTCGTTCAAAATCGAATCAAATTAGATACGCCCCTTGGGAAGTTAACAATGGTACTTTGGATAACCGATTTTCACGACACTTTCACAAAGCTGATTGGGAATACGCCTATAATGCCTACGCAGACTAATCAAGTCCTTTGCTACTTTCAAGGAATTGAAGGCACTTTTGCCAGCAACATGGATGTTACAACCAACGCGGTAGTAGGTATCTGGTCATTTTATATATTCTATATCGGAGGAAAGAACAAAACCGTTATAGTCAATCAAGTTCTAATGGTAGCTTGCATCTACACGTTCTCATTTGTGATGTCCATTATACCACTATTTTCTGACAAGCCAGACCTTTATAGCGGTGTAATTTGGTGCTGGATTAATACCATCTACCCAGGCTACCAATTCTATACGCTGTTCTTGTGGATGTGGATCGTTATTCCATTCAACATAATCTCCCTCGGCTTTACGTGGTATCATATTCAAAAACGCCATTTGGGCAGCAGAATAATTACCCGCTTGTTTACCTATCTTATTGCGTTCTTGATGGTATGGCTTCCTACAATTTGTTATCGTGCGTCCCTACGACTGTTTAACACTGCTCCATTTGGTCTTACCGTTTTAGAGTACATCATGATACCTCTTCGAGGATTTCTGCACTACATATGTCTCGTAATTAGTTTGAATGTACAGTACGAAAATGTTGACGAGCAGCCGATTCCTCAGGGCCTTTCTTTAGTATCAGGATCCAGATCACATGGGAATGTGTTATCCGCCTTGTCAATAGGCTCTAGAGTTATTCCAGAGAGTTTCTCTTCCCTTCCTTCAGAAAAAGATTCACATTTGGAACCAGTGCAAAGCTCGAAAGATGAACTTTGCTAATAAACGGCAATGGTTGTTTCTTGAATATGCGTTTGTGTACAAGTTTCTCCTGTTATGGAAAAAAGTTTACGATGTGTCAGGGTAGGTAAAATGTTTGTGTGCCCAGTTCATTTTCTTTTTTCCCTCATGTGGAGTACTACTCGGTAAATTATTCTCAAGTTATCTTCTTTGGTGAAACCGGCATCTGTAAATAACTTGAAACTAGATCAGGTATTCTAAATTTCTCTGCGTGAAAGCAGGAGCTCCATAGGTTGAATTTGTTCACAATATGATTCAGGAAACGCAGGTTTGTTCTCAAATATCTGCCGCCTAAATCAGCAACGGTAACTAAACTTTTTATTTAGTTTCTATAGCTATGACGTCAGGTAGTTCGCGCAATAAATATTTAATGCAGGATTAACGGTTTAAGCAAAATGGTTTTCAGCGATGAGCAAAATGCCCTGATTCAACTTTTATCCAAATGTAGTTGTAGCATAGGTCTTTTTGGAGCAATATTGACAATTCCACTCATTGTTACAGGTAGAATTTCATTGGAAACACCAATAGGAAAACTGACCTTGATTCTATGTTTGACAGATATGATAGACCCGTTGATTAAACTAGCTGCGTATACGCCTGTCCTTCCAGTGCTAAAAAATCAATCTGCATGCTATTTCCAGGGTGTGATGGCTTCCTTCACCAGCAGCGTTGATGTTTCGACAAATGCTGTAGTAGGCGCTTGGTCGTTCTACCTATTCTATATAGGGGGAAAGAACGAATCACTTATTAGAAATCAAGCATTAATGGTTGGTGGAATCTTTCTGTTTTCAGCAATTGCAGCAATTATACCTTTGTTATCTGGTAACCAAAATATCTACGGGGGACAATTTTGGTGCTGGATTAATACTAGTTTTGCCAGCTACCAGTTTTATACGTTTTTTCTCTGGATGTTACTGGTAACGGCTTTTAATGCCATTACTCTAGCGTTTACATGGTATCACATTCAATCTAGACGCCAAAGCTCAAGAATACTCGTGAGACTATTCTCGTATCTTATTGTGTATGTATTAGTATGGACTCCATCATTTTGGTACAGAATATGTTTCTATCTCCAAGGATCTGCACCGTTTCTAGTGTCGGTTTTCCAGTATATCATGGTTCCAGCAAGAGGAATTCTCCATTATATTTCACTAGTGGTTAGCTTGCGAATCAAAACAATATCAAATGAATGCGAAAGTCTGCCACCTGGTAATTCTCCTGCCTTGTCGTCACTCCAACAATCTTTAAATTCATTTACAGACTCAAAGGAAGTCGCGTAGCTCAGCAGTACCTTCCGGGTTTGAATAGTATTATAATATACTTTAATTTTGTTTTTTAAAGTGCGGTGATGGTGGTGATTTTTTCATGGCTGAACAATTGGCATCTGCAACCAAACAAGCTTCGCACATACTACAAGCTTGTTCAAACAATGACAAAAGTATTGCATTGAGGTCAATTTATAATCAACTTAAAAGCAGCAAGGAATTTATTATCCAGCAAAACAAGTTGGACCTTCAATTAGCTTCACAGAAAGTAAAAGACGGAGAATTATCACAATCCCTGTTCAATCGATTAGATATTGAAAAGAAATACGATTCGCTATTACAAGGGGTGCTCGATATTGAGCAATTAGAAGATCCTACGGGGCAAGTTCAGCTTGCAAAACAGCTGGATGATGGTTTGGAATTGTACAGAGTCTCGTGTCCAGTTGGGGTTTTACTGATTATCTTTGAGGCCAGGCCAGAAGTAATTGTTCAGATATCTTGTTTGGCGATTAAATCAGGGAATGCTGTGATTCTAAAAGGAGGAAAGGAAGCCAACCATTCCAATATCTGTCTGATGCAAATGATTCAAAAAGCCCTAGGTGAAAGTAGCGTTATTCCCGCAGATGCTGTTCAATTAGTTACTTCTAGAGATGATATTGCAACATTGTTAAAGTTGGACAAGTATGTGGACCTTGTAATTCCACGTGGCTCAAATGATTTGGTGCGATATGTTCAAGAGAATACTAGGTTTGTTGTTATTAAATTAGAATTCCGGTACTGGGACATGCAGATGGAATATGTTCTACGTTTGTGGATGAAAGTGCAGATATATCAAAAGCTGTAAAGATTGTAGTGGATGGAAAGGTAATTTTCAGCTAAATCTAGACAAATTATCCAGCCGCATGTAATTCAACTGAGACTTTATTGATTCATAACTCAATACTAAAAACACACTTGCCTGCAATTGTTGACGGGCTTTTAGATAGGAAGGTCCTTATCAGAGCAGACAGTGGTGCACTTGAAGCATTACAGCAATCGCATCCTAATTTAATTGGTGATAAAATTATTCCTTCAGTTCCTCAAGACTTTAATACAGAGTTTCTGGACCTGGAAATTGCAGTAAAGACAGTTGCTTCGGTTGAAGAGGCTATCCAGCATATAAACACTCATGGATCCAAGCATACCGATTGTATAGTCACTGAAGTTAAAAACAATGCACAAAAATTCATGAAGCTAGTTGATGCCGCGGGTACCTACTGGAATGCATCAACAAGATTCGCTGACGGTTTTAGATATGGATTCGGTGCAGAAATTGGTGTTTCTACAAATAAAACCCACGCCAGAGGACCAGTTGGATTGGAAGGATTAATGATCTACAAATATCAATTGTTTGGCAATGGACATTGCGTTGGAGAGTATTCAGATGGTACTAGGCAGTATCACAGAGCCAACCTTAAACCCGAAAATTTCTTTAATCTTCAATAAATGATGTGAGAGATTGTGGTGATTTTTGATTTTTTTAATGACTAAAGAAACTAGAGTGTGCATAATTGGTGCAGGTGCCTCAGGATTAATAGCGGCTCATAAACTATTACAAGCAAATATCAGCTTTGACATTTACGAGCAGAAACCGCATTTAGGAGGAGTTTGGCACTACGACCCAGCACCACTTTCAAATGAGCAACTAATTAAAGATTATAAAGGCAATACTGATCATGTATCGATAAATCGCAACGAGGCGGAAATTCCTAGTGCACTATATCCCTCATTACACACCAATTTGCCTGCAGAATTAATGGGGATTCGGGATTACCCTTTCCACTCAGAGGTGCAATTCCCTACACATGACAGAGTTTTGGAATACTTGGAATCGTTCGCAAAATCTAAAGGCATTTACCCGCTTGTAAAGTTTAATCATCAGGTCGAGAAAATTGAAAACAAGAAAGTGACTGTGAACGGTGTCACAACAGAGTATGATTATATAATGATTTGTAATGGACATTATGCTATACCACGCATACCAAATATTCAAGGATTGCAGGAATTTAAAGGCAAGGTGTTGCACTCACAAGAGTATAGAACTCCAATCGGCGGCAGGGTTCTTGTTATTGGGGGTTCGTATTCCGGTAAAGATATTGCAAGAGAACATCCTGGCTGTTATTGGTCTGTCAAACAGCCAAAAGATGGCCAAATATCTGAAGTGAAACAATTCACAGAAACAGGAATTATAACAAAAGAGGGTGAATTTCAAGTAGATGCAGTTATTTTCGCTACCGGATATCGATACTCGCTTCCGTTTTGTGATTTTCTTGATATTCAAGATGGTATTTTCTTTTAATGTTTAGGAGTCAATGATCTCTATTTACATCTCGTCTATAAACCAAATCCAATTTATATGCTGTTAGGGTTGCCAATGGGAGTTGTACCGTTCCATCTAGTTGAGTATCAAGTTGAGCTTTGTATCGCGATGATGCAAGGATTGCAGCTTGATTTTA
Source organism: Boothiomyces sp. JEL0866 (assembly GCA_027604345.1). NCBI lineage: Eukaryota > Fungi > Chytridiomycota > Chytridiomycetes > Rhizophydiales > Terramycetaceae > Boothiomyces > Boothiomyces sp. JEL0866. The sequence continues at coordinate 72,911 of JADIIZ010000013.1, forward strand.
ATGGGTTCGATTTGGAACCGTTGGAAGGAAAGCCAAAGCATTGGTTTGGAGCGGACCGTGAGTTTGTATATTGTGATTATTTGGCGAGTCTCTATGGAGGACCGTTAGTCTCTGAATGGAGAAAGGACCTTCGTACTAACGCGGCTGCTTTACGAGTGAAACAATTAGGATTTTAGATTGTACTTATTAATAAAAAATTCATGTGCCAAAATTAGACCCGCGAATTGTCTATAACCATATCTTGCATGAATATAAAGAATTACGAAATCAGATTCGCGCTAAAAAAGATGCAGATAACGGACCCACAACTAGATCTCGTTTCTATGGTGTCAAAGGTTTGCTGTAGCATAGGGATTCTTGGAAATATTCTCACCATTCCCTACTTTTTAAAACACAAGATTGATGTTTCTACGCCAATTGGAAAACTCACTCTAATGCTCTGGTTAACTGACTTTCATGACTCTATTTTCAAGCTTTTGGCAAACACCAATATCTTTCCTACCGGTACATCTAAATCACTTTGCTACTTGCAGGGGGTAGAAATTTCGTTGGCAAACAATGTCGATGTAACTGTGAATGGAATATTGGGCTTTTGGTCATTCTATATGTTTACTATAGGAGGGCGAAGCCATCTCCTAGTTCAGCATCAAAACTGTCTTGTAGCAGGAGTCTACACGATCGCGACCGTTCTAGCGCTCATTCCTCTATTTTCTGCAAAAGAAGGCTTATATTCAGGTTCATTGTGGTGCTGGATCAGCCCAGTTTATCCAGAATACCAATTCTACACTGGTTTTTTGTGGGTTTGGATTGTCGTACTGTTCAATACGTTATCTTTTGCAATTACCCTGTGTTGTATACAAAAGTGCCAAGCTGGGTCTCAGATTGTACTGCGGCTTTTCTCTTACCTGGTTGTATTTCTATTGGTTTGGATTCCGTCAATCATATCGCAAATCTGCATATACATTTACGGCACAGTCCCAATCCTGCTAACAATTTTGGTATATTCAATGACTCCATTAAGAGGCATGCTGCATTTCGCAAGTCTTGCTGTTGTAATAGACATGAACAAATCCATTTCGCAGCGCGATAGTAACTATCATTTGAAATCAAAATCATCATTAGAAGATACAGAGCTAATTTCAATTCCTTGAAATAAATCCTGGCTAATTTGATTATTTGATGTACTATTGAAACACGTTCAAGCATTTTTATAGATACAGGCGGGGAAATATCCCGAGCTACCCGACAAATCAATAATTTTTACCCCCAAAACCACACCGGTAATTCTTATCTGCCTTCTACAGACGTCTTTAGATTTATTGTTTTTCATTTATATTGTACTTTGGCAGATATTTAGCCAGAGGCTATTTTTATGCGGAAAATTCCAACGCGCTGTTTACTTCAATGTCATTGACGGATTACCAAGGAGAGATGGTGGTAGTAGCTTCCAGAATAGCAAGTGCCATTGGGTTATTAGGTGCGTTGTTGACGATTCCAATGTTTGCGACAGGACAAATCAGGATTTCAACACCACTAGGAAAACTGACTTTTATATTATGGCTCGCTGACCTGCAAGACTCGTTTTTCAGATTAATATCAAACACATCGCTTCTGCCAATTCAAACAAACGAAGCTTTGTGCTATTTTCAAGCTATTATGGGATCCTTTGCTACCAACTGCAGTGTTACTGGAAATGCTGTTGTGGCATTTTGGGCGTTTTACTTGTTTTACATTGGAGGACGAAATGAAATACTAATCAAGAATCAAACAGCGATGATTATTGCAATCTACGTTTTCGCTTCTTTCATGGCTATATTCCCCTTATTTCTGGGCCAACATATATACACCGGAACAATTTGGTGTGCTTTGAAACCAGAATACACTATCTATCAATTCTATACCTCATTATTATGGATCTGGGTCGTGTCTGCATTCAATCTGATAAGTCTCGGGTTCACATGGTACCATATCCAAAAGAGACGTCTTGGATCTCTGATAATTGTCCGTTTATTTTCGTACCTGATTGTTTATGTAATTGTATGGGCACCAGCTGTCAGTTTTCGAATTTCTCTCTATTTCTCGACTACAGCTCCTTTGGCGTTATCAGCTCTATATTACACGGCAATTCCCATTAGAGGAATGCTTCACTATATCTGTTTAGTGATTGGACAGCAAATAAAGTTCAGTAATTCGACAACAGAGATGGTGGGTCCCAGTGGGCTAGCTACCACAGAGGAGCAAGATCAGTTTTGCAACTCATTCCAAGTAGAAACAAAGGACGCTGACATTCTTGGAGAAGTTTGAAGTCCAAATATCGAAATAAACGTAGTAAGTATTGATTCCTCTTTGAACGACAGTTTTTAGGGTGATGAAAGCGCCTGTGGCCAATAGTGAGTAGAAACATCTCTATTTGGAGCTCTAATTTCTCTCCCGGACTATCTCAAAACTGTTATCATTGAATTATTTCCAATTTCAATTTATCTCGTCCGCACTGTATTTTTCCATTATCTGTGCAACAGCGGCTGAATAGTTGTGACCATTAAGGTGCAACAATTTTCTACCCAAAAAAAATGAAGGAAGTAGCAGTCATTGGATCAGGACTTGCAGGATTATCCGCTTCGCATCTTTTGTCAAAGAGTAAAGATCATAGAGTCACCATATTTGAGAGTTCTTCAACATGTGGTTTGGACGTTGCTTCAGTGTCTGTGGAGGACAAGGAAAACAATGAAGTTAGGATTGACGTACCAATGCGAAGTATAAACAAAGCTTATTACCCTACATTATTTAAATTATTTAAGCATATTGGAGTTCAGGAAAGGCAAGGAGGATATGAAACTGCTTGGTCAGAATGGAAGGGAAATTCTTCAAAAGGTAAACCCAGCTAATCAAAGAAAACCCAAATACCACCTACTTTAACGCCTTCAGGCCTAGAACCGAGACTTGGAGATGCTACTATGCTTTGATTGATCCGTTCTGTAAGCCATTGACTACGCTCTACTTTACCTTGGAGTTTATCCGATTGTTTTTGCACACTGTATACTATTCATACACTAATGGATTTCATATGATACATGGCACTTTTGGAGAATACTTGGAAAAGCATCATTTTAGAGGTGACTTTGTTTCAAAATTCTTGCTGCCGTTCCTCACAGGAATGGGAACTTGCTCGTCAGACGCAATGCTTGAATATCCAGCGCGAGTTATCATGCACATGACTTCATTATTTGGAACTGAATTCTTTCAAACCAAAGGAGGTGTTAGAACTGTTTGTGAAAAGCTGTTGTCGAATGTGTCTAGTGTCAATTACAATTGCGCAGTGGTAGGAGTATGGCATTTAAAAGGTGAAAACAAGGTTGTTTTACAAGATTCAATGGGGAGATTCCACACTTTTGACCATGTTATTTTTTCGACTCAAGCCAAAGTTGCAATGAAAATACTGACTGCAAAACCCCCAGCTCATTTGGAAAACAAAGTATCATCACCAAATCCAAAGCTAGTAGCTGCCTTGAGCACCTTTCCTTTTGAGCCAGTTAAAGTGATTGTTCATACTGAAGAAACTATAATGCCCCAAGACAGATCTTTGTGGAGAGGTATTAATATCACTTGTGACGGTAAGGAAGCAATGGCTACTCTTTGGATCAACTATACTCAAGACTTACCAAAAGGTACCAAAGACTATTTCGAATCGTCTAGTATCTTTGTGAAACCAGAACCTTTAATCCCAGAGGAAAAAATTATTGGGCAATATACTTTTCCTCGCTCTTTTGTGACTGAAGAGAGCTGTGCCGGATTAGACGATTTGGAAAGACTACAAGGAGATAATCAAATTTCATTTGTTGGAAGCTGGGCTTGGCCTGTAAGATTTCTTTAACTTTAGGGTATGCCTCTGCTTGAAGGATGTGTAGCTAGTGCCGTTCGTTGTTCAGAACGATTAGGCCTGGAGCGACCATGGATCCCAGAAGGATACGAAGCATTGCCATGGTCTCCAGCAGATGATATGCTTGAAACCGGTATAGTTGAAAGATTTTTGAGAAATGAGTTGGTTGCAAATAGAGACCAAAAACTTTCATTATTTGCAAAATTGTACAACCAAGTGATGATTTATTATATTGGAGTATTCATGTGGGCTACCACTACTTTAATCGGGTTAACAGTATTCAACAAAAAGAAAATAAATTAATAACTTGATCAATTAAAAGAAGGAATTTATTCCTTGTGTTTAACAGCTTCAGATTCCAATTCGCCATTCTTGATGACAGTTTTGAATTGCTCAGAAACTGGCTTTTCTGTGAATTCACCATTTTCTGTTGGAATTAAGATATTCATTTCAGAAGATTTCGCACTCAAGATTTCAATGTCAAGGCAGTCCTTGGACAAATACAATTGGAATCCATCGGTCTTATCTACAACAGCAGTTGGGCATCTTCCAGTAATTTGAAGTTGGAGGCGTTGGCAATTCACTACATCCAATGTAGCGACAATATTTTCAGCCAATAGACCAACTTTTTTGCAGTTGTCTACATTAGCGAATTAATACCAAGAGAAATAGCATTCACCTTTCCAATAACTTTGATTGTACTGTTTTGACAGTTGTAAATGTAAACTGTATGCTTAATTTCAGTTTGGTCAATGACAATCTCATTATTGCCGTTGTAGTTTTCAACTACCCACTTGTTACCTTCAAGCGCCAACTTTGGAGGCCCTTTTGGTGCGCTGTTTCCTTTAGGAGCAGAGGCAACTACTTTAGAATCAAGATTACCTGGTTTTTCAGTCGCTTTTACGACACTTCCTGCTCTCAATTCTGGGTTTTTGTGGGTCATTTCAGACTTGTCAACTTTGCGTAGTCCAGAGGTGCCTTTGCTCAATTCACCCAATAAATCTGCTGGGTTAGGAGCAGCAGGTTTAGAAGGGGTAGAGAATGCTTCCAATTGCGCTGCGGTTGGAGCAGGTGGAGGTGGAGGAGCTCCACCAGCAGGAGCAGAGGCAGGGGCTGCACCACCAATATCTACGTTAGGTTAAAGTTTCACTTGCAGACTTTGCATCACCGCCCTTTGGATTCCACGCCAACCCAGTTGTGTGCCATTGTTTGACGTATGCTTGTAATTCAACTAAAATTGCCAAATAATTGTTTACCCATTCAACATGAGTTGGTTCCCTAGGTTTAAATCGGAATCACTTTTCCTTATTATCCTTGATTACGCGGTTTGCATAGAATTGAGCAGCATCTTTCATTTCTCCAATATATGGTGCTGGAGTTGGAGCAACTACTACCCATCCGAGTGCCGGAATACCATCTGCTATGGCGGATAGATGGTAAAACAGAGGAGAAGGTCTGTTTTTGTCCTTGATTTCTGTAACAGCCATAATAGCCTTTTGCAAAGGTGCAATTATTTCTTGAAGAGTTTTATCATCCGGCTTTTTTGAAGCTGCTGCAATTGCAACTGCACGTTAATACTATGTACCAATCTTTCTTACTGCTTCAAATGCGTGTAAAACTTCTTTAACCTAAAATAAATGTCTGTTTACCTGTTTTTCAACTAATTCACCGATTGGTTTTGATTGAGTGATAAAGGATTGCAAAGAACCAGAGATAATTGCGTCCAAAGCGGCAACTGATGGCGAAGATGCTTCATTAGCTGCCGCATTTCCAGCAGGTGTACTTGCCTTTCCTCCGTTTGCAATAATATCCAATCGAGCAGCTGTTGCTTCCAGTCGTTCAATTAAGCTTGCGAGTCTTGACTCCATTTCAGATTTGAAGGAAATTTTCGCCGTTCCAGGCCAAAAGCTTACAAGAGCACAGCAACTGCGCAGATAGAAATGAACGGATTCGGAGATGCGCAATAATTATGCGCTCATATGAACTATACGATTGTCAACTTTACTCTTTCGGCTCGTCAAAGTTTTAATAATAATCTGGCGTTCATCAAAGGCCTTGAACCCAAGTACTTATAGAGCATTCTAATCACGAGGCAAATGAATTCTTTATTCTGGTGAAACTGCACCTTGGAATTTCTGGAAAACGTCACTCAGACCAGATGTTTCAGATTGAGCGTACTTTTTAAAGATTTCTGCAACAATTAGCAGCCCCTCGGCTCGCTTTACTCTGTTTTCAATTGGAATGGATGAATCTTTGAATATTTTGATACACACCGATCTTAATGTTGCTTCTACGTCTAGAACCGTAAAGCTCCACAAAGTTTCAACCATACTACCCAAGCTCTCTTTGCTAATATGCGGTTGCTGTTCTCCTTCTTTTTGTTTTTGTTTGCTTTCTTCTTTTTTTACATTTTGGTACATTTTTACGGCATTTGATACTACTTTTACTCGATTTGACATAACGTGAGCTGATTGTGAAATGTTGTTGAGTCCAAGACCGGCAGTTACGCTTGATTTGAATCCTAAATAGATCTGTGATTGTTCTTCATACACGTATCCCTAGCGTTATGAACAAATTACCAATACACCAATTAATGTGCCACCAAATGCAGTAGCTCCCAGTTCCTTCGCTTCCGCTTCTACGTGAGTTTTGAATGCAACATGATCTTCGCTTTTATCTTGGATATATTTGTCCAACAATTTGGCCAAATTGACAGCGCATTGAACCTCCCTTTTCTTTTGCTTCAATTTCATTTGATGTTCAATTCTTTGCATTTGATCGAGTTGCGGATTTTCAAACGACGCTAATTTATCTTGCATTGAAGCTAGTTGTAATTCACCAACATAAGCCTCAAAGTTTTGGCTTCCAAAAATAACTTCATAAAGTTGAGCACTGTCCAACAAGTTCTTTTCATCCACAGTGCCATTTTGATCGTACGCAGCTCTGAGCTGTGGGTTTGATAATACTTGATATGCATTACCCAGTTGCTGAAACTTTTCATGCGCAGTTGGATCATCCAAATTCTTATCTGGGTGTAAAGCAATAGCCTTGGTCCGATAGGCCTTTTTGATTTCCCCTCCAGTTGCGGTTGGCACAACACCCAAAATATCGTATAATTCTGTATTTTTAACCACTCGCTCTTGTGCCTTTTCCATTTTCGCTTCTTCTTGCTTTAATTCTTCCACTTCTTTCGGAAGGTCATATAGATACCAGACTCTCTTTTCTTCATCCCAAATTTTCTCTGACATTTTCGAATGAATGGCAATTGGGGTGTTTACTATACCTCTTCCAATTTGAACTATCCCGGTACCAGCTCCAGCCAACGTTAGTCCAACAGCAGAAACAACTCCCATTCCCAGTCCTTTGGCAAACCCTAATGCACCTTCCTCTTGGGCTCCAAGTACAGGAAGCGCAACCAAACTAGCGACACCGCCAGCGACACCTTTACCAATTGACTTTAGTCCCGAAGATAATCCAGCAACTGCATCCTTTGGGTTTCTAGTTGAAAATATTTGCCCTAATTGTACATTTTGATCTTCTTGCGCAGCACTAGCCAACAATTTCCCCGGTTGTTGATTTTGATTCTCCATGCGTGAAAGAATTTGAAAACTCTGAAAAAACATGTACAAGTTGGAGGGCAGACAGGAATCAATAGAACCATTATAATTAGTAATGAGAATGGAAACCCGGTGGTAAATAATTTTCCCATTGAAATCAGAAACGAAAGGCCGGATTGACTTGCAAAAGTGAGTTTAAAATCTCAGATTTAATTTTACATTATTTGAAATCACTCTTACTGTAACTTTGGTATGGGGGATGAAAATAAAGGCGCAAATGAAAGTTGGCGAAAAAAAGAAAATGAAAGAAGTAAAGTCATTACAAGAGCAATGTGTGCAAGTGCTACGGAGAAATGTCGCCGGTTTGCCATTGATTAACCTCTAGCTCTAGCCAATTTGGAGGAAATACCAGAGCGCTTCCTGGTGCCGATTCTACAGAGCTGTACTCCTAAGCAGGCAAAATAAATCTAATTATAGCTGTATAACTTGGAAACTATGAATCCTTGGGTAATGGACACCACTGACATAATTTGGAAATCTTTGTTGAAACGAGAATACCCGATGGCTACAGAAGTAGAATCGAATTCCTGGCGAGAAACATTTGCTAAATATCGTCAAGCTCAAAAAGAAAAACAAGAGCGGATAGCTAAAAGGCTGCAAGAGCTGAAAAAAGAGTCGCAAGATTCAAAGGATTCCAGGAAATGTAAAGTACTAGAAAAGCCTCCAAAAGGTGTGCGAGGACTGTTCAAATCTGGCTACGGTGTAAACAAATCGTCGAATAAAGAGCGAAGCGGTGTGCTGGCAAAGATCAGAAAGCAGATGCAGAAGGAAATCGTCTATCACAGAGTCAGCGATCTTCCGGATCGTAAAAAGCTTACCAGTTATATTGTAAACAAGAGATAACCTCCTAATATATTCAGTTAAATGACCTTTTCATTTTTTCAATCTCTCAAAATGACAATCCAGCATGTTTCAACCGATCAAGCGCCAAAAGCTATTGGCCCGTATTCACAGGCGGTAATTGCCAATGGGTTCGTTTTCACTGCAGGACAAATCGCATTCATTCCAGAAACCATGGAATTGTTGAATGGAGATGTGCAAGCTCAAACCAGACAAGCACTAACTAATCTCAAAGCAGTATTAGTTAAAGCTGGCACCTCGTTCGATCATATCGTGAAAACCACTGTATTTTTAAAGGTAAGTGTAGCTAATGCAGGATATGAATGATTTTGCAAAAATGAATGAAACTTACTCTGAAATGATGGGTGCAGCTAGACCAGCTAGATCTGCTGTTGAAGTAGCTAGATTACCAAGAGACGCGCTTGTTGAAATTGAATGCGTTGCCCTCATTCCATCAAAATTGTAATGATAATAAAACATTATCGAATTTATTAGTCTGAATCTTCAACAAAGCTTTGTATTTCCTTGATGTTCTTGTATTTCCTCTGCTTCTGGCGCTGCTTGATACGTTCTATATCCGCTTCAAGCTTCATTGTCTACATTAGCATCAAATACCTCGGTCATTGGAGCTGGCGGTTGCAGATCATTTGTATTTGTAGGATACGACTTTGGAACATACATTTTACGATGTGATTTGTCCAATAAAGCCTTGTCCAATTCCTTGCACAATTTCTTGCGTTCTTCTATCATTTCCGCTTCTTTAGCAACCATGAATCCGAGCTGTCTTTCAGTCTCTTCCACTTGTTTTTCGAGTGTCAGGTACTTGTCATGCAAATGTCCAAATTGCCTCTTTTCTATAGTGATTTGATCAATCAAGTCCCTTCTTTGAGCGTTATTTTTTTGAATAATTGCTTCAAGCTCATTTATTCTTGAACTACTCTGCGCCAGCTGATGGTTTATCTTTGCGATTGTTTGCTCGTAATGCTCTCGCATACTATTGGCTTCGTCTTTCCTAATTCTGAGTTTCAAATTACCATTTTTCACTCATACACCTTTGAGTACTAAGAAGCTTTTGCAAGTCTCTGCAGGTTTTTGCATGTTCGTTTGAAACATTATCTAACCTACTGCTTTGTTCAGACAGCTGAAGCTCATACTTGCCCTTTAACGATTTGATTTGAGATTCGTAGTTTACAATTGCGGTGCTTAGATTCTCTGTAGCCTGTTTCTTTTCATGTTCCAATGTGGAAACTTTTTGTAAGAGGCTAACTCGCTCATTTTTGTTATCCTCCACTTCTCGCTCAACCCTTTTCAACCGTCTATATGTGTCTTCTTGTCTTTCAGCATTTTGATGTCGTTCTTGCTCGTATTGTTGTTGATCACGGAGCATTTTTTGATGAACACTAGTGTTATTGAGGTCTACCTTTCCAACTTTTGTACAGCTTCATTCCTCTCTCTTTCAGATGCACGCAATTTAGAGTGCATTTCATCTATTACCATAGTAAGCCGATCAGCTTCAGCAGGGATGTGTCTAGTGAGTTTTTCCAACTCGCTTTCTGCAGCTCTAAGATCAGACTATCTTTTACCTTTTTTCTCTAATTGCTCTTTCAACTTGAGTTTGTAAATTTGCGCACAACTCTTCCAGTTTATTAGTTTCTAAAGCTGCTCTCTTTCTTTCTGCTTGTTGTTGAGATTTCAAGGTCTGAATGGCCAGGTCGTTTTTCTCTTCGTAGATCTTTGGCATTTCCAAGCATTTTTGGGTGAGCGACTGTACCTCTTGCGCCAGACTTTGTTCTCTTTTTAGTGCACTATCTCTTTCAAAAAGCGCTTCTTCCAATTCATGAGTTTCTCTTTGACGCGTTTCTATGTTTTCTATTTCTTTGCTTTCAGCGAGCGAAAGTTTTCTCTCCAAGTTTTTAATTATTGTATTTTGAGTTTCTGCTTGTTCAACCAAATCCCGATCCTTTTGGACCAATGATTGATTTATTCTTTGAATTTCTGTGTTAGCAATGGCAACCTTCAAATGACTCTTGTTTTCTTTGAATTTCTTCTAGTAATTCCTTTTCTCTACTATTCGCGACTGCCGTCTCTTTTAGCAATTCTTGGTATCTATCCGTCACATCCGCAATCAGTCCTTGAAGCTCTTGATTCTTCAAGACTTGATTTTCCAATTCTCTTTGTTTCTTTTTATTTAGGGAATGTAACTGGTCGATATCTGCTTCCTTGGCAGCCAGGTCATGGTTCCCAGCTTTAAGTTTTCTTTCAAGCTGCTTCTTTTCATCGTGAACCGCGTCGATATCATTTTTGAATTGAACAATTTGGTCTTTAGTTTCTTCCAAATTTTCGGCTGCAGTTTGATCTATATTAATGTGCTGCTTACATTGGCGTCCAAGATTGGTTAAATTATGCTTTAATTGGGTAATTTCGTCGTGTTGAATGTCGTTTTCTTCCAGCAACTTGTCATTCTCTTTTATTAAAACTGCAATCTGCTCATTCGCGTCATCAACTTCAGGTTCATAACCTCTATTAGTATAAATAATCTGATTATGCGCTCTAGTCTCTGCTGGGATGTAGGGCTTGGCAGGAATGTCAGTTCCAAGTTTAACTGGAGTCTTGATAAAATCAAACTGTTGCTGGCCAAGATTTGAGTTTGTAGGAATACTTTCTAATGATCCAAATTCCGCCATTGCCATTTTGTTCAGCATCTCGCTTTCTTTTATTTGTGAATCTACTTTTTTGAATAAATCATCTTCGCTCTCCATTTTAGGAGGCTTCTCAGACAGAGATTTGAAATAACCTTCTTTGTCAATATTCTGCGCCCTAAATTTATCTGCTATCGATTGTTCTGGTTTTGGGGTTTTTCGCTTCAACGTGTCTGGATGAGCGTTTGCGTACCTTTAATTGATAAATTTCTAGTAAGAGGAACACTGTTCCTTCCTGTTGGTTCCAAATCTGTAAATTTATTTATCTCTCCAACTGGATTTAAAGCTGGGATATCAAAACTATCCAGCCTCTGTAACTGTTCCATGTCGCGTAAAACTTTTCAAACAAGGCCGGCAATCAACTATTACAGCTCTAGAGCTTATTTTTCTACTCTGAGCCTTGCTGTCACCTAGAAACAACCTCTCAATTATTTTATGCCAAAAATCTATCGAAAAAGCTTGCGGGCCATCTCAGAACAAATGGGACGAGCGATATACTTATACTTGCTATCTAGTTTCAACATTTGTGCCGATATCAAATTTCAATTTTCAGTTGTCTGATCTTGTTTTAACAATCTTGCGAAAATGGAAGTTGACTGGCCAGACCGATGGCAACATGTACACCACTATCTAAAGAGAGCTGCGCCATTTGCAGTAGAAGGATTTCAGCCTGGAGCAGAAGTAATTGAATACCTTCATGAATGTTCGATTTGTATAATTGGAGCTGGTGGTTTGGGATGCGAATTAATCAAAAATTTAGCAATGACTGGATTCAAAGACATCCACATTATCGATATGGATACAATTGATGTCTCAAATCTCAATAGGCAGTTCCTATTCCGTCAGAAAGATGTAGGTAGAAGTAAAGCGGAAGTTGCGGCAGAGTTTGTAATGAATAGAGTTCCTGGATGCAAAGTTACTCCGTATTTTGGAAAAATTCAAGATAAAGATGAGGAATTTTATTCCCAATTTACGTTGATCATTTGTGGACTAGATTCAGTTGAAGCAAGAAGATGGATGAACGCAATGGTTATTGGAATGTACGACGAAGAAGATCCATCAACTCTTAAACCATTAATTGATGGTGGAACCGAAGGGTTTAAAGGACAATCTAGAGTAATTTTGCCAAGAATGACTGCATGCTACGAATGCTCACTTGAAATGCAAACAAAGCCTAAAACGTTCCCCATGTGTAAGTAATTAATAATGATTAGGCACCATTGCAAATACTCCTAGATTACCCGAGCATTGCATTCAATTCGCTTCGGAAGTACAATGGCCGGAAGAGTTTAAAGGCAAGAAATTGGATGGTTATTTCTACTAATAGTAGGTGACAATCCAGAGCATATTCAGTGGTGTTTGCGTAAAGCTAAAGAAAGGGCGGATCAATATGGAATTCGTGGAATTACTTATTCATTGACTCAAGGTGTAGTGAAAAACATTATACCGGCAATTGCATCCACAAACGCTATTATCGCTGCTTCTTGTGCAAATGAAGCTTACAAACTAGTAACTGGATGTGCAGGGTCAATGCAGAATTACATGATGTACGTTGGAGACGCTGGAATTTACACCTATACATTTGCATTGGAACAAAAAGAAGAGTGTCCAGTATGTGGGTCGGCATATTTGCAAATAGAAATGGACAAAAACAAATCACTTCAAGATCTAATGGAGTTGCTCTTGGAAAAGAATGAAGTGTAAGTAAATCTAATATTAGCCAGTTGAAGAGACCCTCACTGCGTACCTCGACAAAGTCATTGTATATGCAAGCTCCTCCGCAATTGGAAGAAATGACCCGCAAAAATTTGGCAATGAAGCTCCATGAATTATTTAATTCAGATGAAGAAATTAATGTAACTGATATGAACCTTCCAATTTCCCTTCGATTGCATGTCAAGTTTAAATAAATGAATTTCTCGAATTTTCTTTGCTAAAACAAAAATGCAAGTTGAAACACCCAGACAAACTACAAGTCAAACAATAACTATTACCGCAACAGAGACCGGAACGATAACTGTGCAAGCGCAGCAACCAGAAACCCAACGCAGGACAGTTACTTTTGATTCTACAGCAGTTGACAACGAGCATTTAAACAAGAAATCCTCCAAAAGTAAATTCTTTCTAACCCAGTTTGTTGTATTTATAGGAAACCTTACAACCCTGATGACCCAAGCAGCGATGAGGATAGTGATAATGAAAAGGGAAATGGTTATGATATACAGCCAAAGTACAAGAAGAAGCACCAGCATTGTAGCCACTAATATAATTATTCCCTGTAATCTGAAACTGTAACATTACTGTAACTTTTTTGTGAAGCGAAAAAGTGGATTTCAATTGAATTTCTTTTGCATGCAGCCTGATATAATTGAAATCAACCCAGGCGAGTTCCGCAAGCGAAAGGCAAAGGATGTACTGGCTGAAACAAAAAAACCGTCCCTAAAAGACACAATAATCGAAATACCCTCCTCTCCAGAATTTTGGGATACCGCACAGTCGCTAGAAGGATTCCGATGCCAATGACCTCTGTGTGATATGCTTTGACGAAGCACTGGGATACTCTTGTGCAAACATATCATATGTAAAGACTGTTTCCCCCAGTATGTTTCTACAGAATTGGAAAAGCCGTTGGCCATGCTGGCAGTAACCAAAGGAAAACTCAAGTGTCCAAAAACAAATGCAAATGTTATTTTTCTTCAAAGCAAATTACAGATTGTGGACACATTGAAACGTATATCAAGGTAATCTATAAACTGGGAGAAATGGAAGGTGTCAATTCTGCACCGGCCTTCCAAGTTGACAGTTTGCGAACTAGGTTAGAAGAAGCTCTCAATTTGACATGCCCATGGTGCCAACCAGTTTTTCTTGATTATGATGGCTGTGATGCTGTATTATGTTCCAAATGTAGAAAGTATTTTTGTGGACTTTGCATGAATGCCTGCGCAAATAGCAGTCAAGCACACACACACGCTGCAGTATGCTCTGGAGCCAACACTGTTCATTCTGCTCAGAATATTAAAAAGAAGAGGCGGCTATTATACAAGCAAAACAAGGTCATTCGGCTATTGGAAAATTTGACAAAAGACGAGAAGGAATAGGTAAAGAAGAATTATCTCAAGATCTTGCGCAAAGAAAAGATTAGAGTTGTATTATAAGTTGAACCAGCTGTCCGTATGGACACGCATCTGTCTAGACGGAAAGTGTCCCAGCCATATTAAATAAACCATGACATTTTAAAGTGGCGAATGCTGATTGAGATTCGCACATTATCCCACGCTGATTGATTGCAGAGCAGATAAATGGATTTATAGATCACGATTTTTTCAAGTGTTAAATTCCCCTCGACCTTTTTTTCTCGCTTCTGATCTAAATCACTATGGCTCTCAAAATTCCAAAAGCAGGTTTAACAACCATGTTAAAAGATGGCTATAAGGTACGTACTATTAACGTCAGCATAGCCAAGGGTTAGAAGAAGCTGTTTACAGAAATATTGCAGCAACTAAAGAATTGACTGAAATTACCAGAACATCTTTAGGACCTAATGGTAGTCGATCTTTTATCTAGGACGCAACAAGATGGTGATCAATCACCTAGAAAAACTTTTCGTTACTTCAGATGCCGCAACTATTATGAGAGAATTGGAAGTTGTTCATCCAGCCGCCAAGTTATTGGTAATGGCATCGCAACAACAAGAAGCCGAAGTAACAATAATTAATGTAGATGGGAGATTCTACCAATTTTGTAGTGGTATTTGCTGGACAGTTATTGCAAGAAGCTGAATATTTGCTTCGTATGGGTCTTCATGCCGCAGAAGTTATTGAAGGATATCGCTTTGCATTGAAAAAGGCTCTCACCTTAGCCGCAGGTAACTGATCTATTAAAATTTAGATTTAACTATTGATACAATTACTGATCTACATGATCCTGATCAACTAAGAAAGGTTGTGGTGTCCTCAATCGGTGCTAAACAAGTACTTTACATTAATATTAGTATGGCTATGAAGATTTGTTGTCTGATTTGGTTATTAAAGCTGCCACTGAAGTTATGCCAAAGAACACCAAGAATTTCAATGTTGATTCAATCCGTGTTGTAAAAATTTTAGGTGCTTCAATTCATGATTCTCAAGTAGTAAAGGGAATGGTGTTTGCACGCAGCCCTGATAGTACTCTTCAAAAAGCTTCTAAAGCCAAAGTTGCCATTTTCATGTCTGGAATTGACGTTGCATTGACTGAAACTAAAGGAACTGTATTGATTAAGAATGCAAGTGAAATGTTGGACTTTTCAAAAGGCGAAGAAAAGAATTTGGAAGCAGCAATTAAAGAATTAGCAGAAGCTGGAGTTAAAGTTGTAGTTTCTGGATCTGGTATTGGTGAATTAGCCCTTCACTTTTTGAACAGATACAATATGGTTGTAGTTAAAGTATTATCCAAATTTGACATTCGTCGTTTGTGCCGTGTTACTGGAGCTACTGCTTTGACTAGATTTGGTGTTCCAATGCCAGAAGAAATGGGTTACTGTGATGTAGTAGAAGCTGTTGAAATTGGTAGTGACAGATGCACTGTATTTAGACAAGACTCTGAAACCACAAAAACCGCAACTATTGTATTGCGCGGTGGAACTCAAAACAGTATCGACGATTTGGAACGTGCAGTTGATGATGGTGTCAATGTAATCAAGGCGGTTTCTAAAGACAACCGTCTTTTAGCTGGTGCTGGCGCATTTGAAATTGAACTCGCTCGTTTACTTCACAATGTAGCAGAAACCACTCCTGGCTTGAACCAATATGCAATCCAAAAGTTTGCAGAAGCTCTTGAAGTAATTCCAAGAACTTTGGCTGAAAATGCAGGTTTAGATGTAAGTTTTTTTAACCGTAGAGCACTGAAGTAATTTCCAAGCTGTACGCTTCTCACCAATCTGGAGATAAGGAAACTGGAATAAATATTGAAAGCGAAGATAATGGAATTTTGAACACCAAGGAAAAGCGTATCTTTGATATTTTCTCAGTCAAGGAATTTGCAATTAAACAAGCAACTAATACTGCTCTTACTATCTTATCAGTTGATCAAATTATAATGAGTAAAGCTGCGGGTGGACCTAAAGTGCCAAAGCAACAAGGAAACTGGGATGAAGATGATTAATAATAAAATTGTTATTCTTTTTATTTTGATTGGTTGTTTATATACCAACAAGAACTGCCGTATCTATTAATTCCAAGTGATTACTTGATGTTGATTGGTGTTGGTTAGATTATTTTACAAAGTTCAAGCAGTTGCGATTGAAGTTTAAAGAGTTTCCTTGAGCCTGATTCAATTTTCAAGCGGCAAGGGAAAGTGTAATTACATGTCATAAACCAAATATAATTAAACTTTAAGGTTATTAAAGTTGGGCCAATCATTTAAGGTTTATTACTAGCAAATGAATGTAAAAACCATAAAAATCTTGCATGAATATGGAAAAGCGATTATCAAGAGAGTTTCAAAAAAACAAATTAATTTCATTTCATGTATCCACAGATTACCAAATTACACTAGTTTTTCACCAGATTGTGTACGATAACATTGATTTTTTCTTGTTCAGATCTTGCTGTCAAACAGAAATTATCTTGCCCTACAATTTGGATATCGCCATTCAACGAGGGTACAAGATAAAGGGAATCATCAAGTAATTAGTATTAACCAGGTTTATAGTTACTGTTTATTCAGATATCGAAATTCCTCATACAATCGATTACGAAATAAAACGAGATTATTTGGACTTGCAATGCCTTGTACAGTCAGGTATGATATGCTAATAAGGATTCAAAATTGTGTTTTACATGAAAAACGATGACTACAAGTATTTGGTGTATTTGCAATTGGAATGTGAACTAAAACTCGTGATTGTAAACAAACGAGAGCTAGGATTCGCTCTTGGAGTGTATGAATATTCATTACTTGAATATCAGAGTTTTATGGGGATCGAATACTTGTCACCCAGTGCATGTAGTTTAACCAGCAAAGAGCCTTGTACTCCTTCAAAGACATCTGGATCAAATCAAGTCCTGTCAAACTGTTCTATTAGCTCAAGCTTTGCAAATTTATTTGACGAGTACATGATGCAAGGCGGTAGTATTGTTCGGAAAACAAAGGTAAGTTTCTTTTGAGAGACTAAACGAGAAAACGTTTACTCTGTACGAGTGTTGCTGAATAGCAAAGTTAAATTCTTTCCGCAAGTAAAACAAGATACGCTGAAAAAGTATGAATGATTGCTTAATATATTGTTTTTAAATATCGCTTATTTTATCTTGGCATTCCATAAAGAAATCCGTTTCGTATTGACTTGGACCATCGACTCGCAAGAATTTCCTTTTTGGCAATACAGCTTTTGGAACAACTCTAAAACCTTCGCCTGGAAAACAGCTGTATTCTCGTAAGGCTTTGCTCCCCTTCACTACATCGCCTTTTAATATCTTTTTGGTGAATTCTCTTACCGTTGGGTGGTAATGTCTAGAAAGCTCTGTCATTTCCCATAAACTTGTCGCAAAAGGATTACACATGTTTGGATCATCCAAAAACGGCTGATATATTCCGGTGGATACTTTGCCTTCCTCATCAATTAGACATTCTAATCTAGGGAATCGCTAATATTAAAAATTTTTACCGTTAAAGCGTTTTTGATTGTGTTTAGGCAAGCCAACGCAGAGTTTACCGGAGATGTCGCTGCTAGTGTTCCAAGTCGTTTGATGAAACTGCATACTCGTTCGATAGGAACCTAGATTAATTATGATTACCTCTCTATTTTTCTTCAACATGGATTCAATACCTCGCAGCAGTAACTCTACCTCATTTCGGTCCACAACTTCAATTTGTCCAGGTAAATTGAACAGTCTACTAATCTGTGTATAGAGCGAAGTGTAGAAATCTCTTAAATCTACTTTTAGGGCACCGCCAAGTGAGTCTAGCAAATCAAATGCTGCAATAATGCAATGCAAGGCAGTTTTAGACGAATGGACTTCCTTGCCTTCCAAATAATCCTTATATTGCGAGTTACTGATTCCTTTTAGAAGATTAAGCAGATCTTGAAAGAAATCGACATTAATCAAATGCGTGTATTTTGATAGCCCTTCGAGCACGACGGGAACAAGCAGTGATGTAGATTTGTTCTTTAGAATACGGAAATAAGTTAAAAATACATATTTTAAGGTTTCGGATTGGCGTGCCTGCAACTCTTGTCTGTCGTAAACTGCTTCTGCTTCTTTGACTTGCTCTTGTACTTCCTTGAAATGCTTTTCGATTTTCTTCATCTTTTTACTGAGATGAACCGTCTCCTTTTTTCTTTTTTTCGAATTTGTATCCTCGCCAGTAACTAGATTGAAATTGAGTGAGAGAAAGGTTTCTAAAACAGCAGGCTTCACTGAATTTGTATTTATATAGTCCGAGAGTAGCTTAACTAACTCTAAAGAGGCCTCACCGCTAGCGTCATTCTTGAACACGTCAACAAACGCTTTGGTGATTAACTCTGTCTCGTTCTTTAATTGATTCACCAAAGCAGTCATGATGTTAAGTCTGAAGTTGAAATGGGTCTGCGTAGTTAAGAGCTGGCATAAAGAAAGGATAGATGAATGTTGCAACTCTGGAGTTTTAAGAGATTTTTCCAGTAATTTCAGATACTCTTGGTAACTGGACAACAGCCCTTCTTCAAATTGACGCAATTCTTTAACTTGCTTTGAAACTTTGACATTTTCTTCTTCGCTAGTTTTTCTGATGCGATAACCAGGTATTATATCTTTGAATACCATAAGCATGGTCAAAATTGTTAAATTTGTAGTTTTGTGGTCATTAGTGTACTTGAAGAGATTCTTCAACAATCCGTAATTCTTTTCTGGGTTCTCCAAGATTGCGGTAGCAATGTCTGCCAATTCTTCTTTTACTGTAGCCAATGATTTCTGTAAAGATTTTGAAGGCAGTTTCTTTTTTTCTTTGCTTGCAGCTGGTTTCTTTTCAATCTGCTTTTCTTTAGCCGGCTTATCGTTGTTCTTCCTTGTCTTTTCAATTGTTGCGTATTGGGATACCTGTTCAGGAACTGGCAATTCTCCATCTGATTCTTCAGATTCAGATTGCGATTCTGGTTCCTCCTTTAACTTTATAACTCTGCCATCGACTTTGATTGGTAGCTTTGTATCCTCTTTCAATTCTTTTCTAGGTCTGCGTTCATACTCTTCGAATTCTGCTTCTTCCAAAAATGAAGCTCCTTTCCCAAATTCTGAAAATAATTCCAAATCCTGTTCTTCAAGATCAAATTCCTCCTCTTCCTTTGGCGGCCTCGATACTTGCTTTCCTGGCTTTAAACCTCGCTTCCAACTATTCTTTTTTCCCATTCAAAAAACAAAAAAAAATATGTTGCAAAAACCACTCTTGACTCAGATACTTGCAAAGAAGGAAAAATTCACTTCCTTGATAATTTATGACACTGTAGACTATCCCGCACATATGGTACTCGGGTCACTCATAGATTCAACTACAGTCTTGATAAAGACGGAACGAGTTCCGTACGAACTGAACACAATCGAGATGGACATTGGAATAATCCGGGAAAAGAAACCAAAATCGATTTTGATTGACTCGATCAACAATATTCTGTACTTTCACGGAATAGATTTTCTTGCCGAATTACTTTTGCTTGGTAACTAGCATTAATTTAGACATACTGGTAATTGGCGTGTATCATTCAGACCTGGATTTGCCTTACAATTCAAGGATCAACTATATGGCGGTATTGGACTCTATGGTCCAGCTAAAAATCACATTATCAATGAAAATCACTGTGTCCTTGAGGAAAAAAACAAGGACTATAGTCGAAACTGATGACTATTACTTTGATGGTGAAGTCAAGCTAGTGGAAAAGCGGATGGAAAAGAAGGAAAAGAAAGTTGATGTGGAGGGAATATCCAGTTTCAATTTGTCGTTGACAGACAAAGAGAGGGAAAAGAAGGATGCGTTGGTGATGCCATATCTTGAAGCACAACAGGGTGTAATCAACTACTATCACGAGCAGGAGGATGATTTTGACAGCGAAGACCCAGACGATGATTTGGATATTTAATAAATGACTACTATCTATTTTATTGTACATTCATTCAGATTGATCTATTACGCCTTGCAAATACATTTCAAAATCTTCCTCGTCAAGTTCTTCATAAGAATCAGTCCTATGATTTGTTGACGTTATTTTGATATAATTGAATGCTAAATTAACTCGAACGCACCTCCTATACCGATCAAACTCATTATTAGCCCAATGACCATATTCGGCGTGAATTTATCTTGGAAGATTATCGCGGATGCAACCAATGTCAAAATTTCCTATACTTAATACTGAATGTACTTTAAATATACCAGCGATAGACAGCGTAACTACAGATGTGGTAGATATCAAAGCAAATTCAAAAATAACCATCGTGAACGCTATGCACCCACCAAAGGATACAATCACCAGTAACCAAATAGATTCCCCAAAAGTAGCGAAATGAGGATTAGCCAACAGTGGAGCTAATCCTTCTAGTGAAACGAAACTGAAAAACAGCGAAACTGCGATTATCGGTGCAATAAATAAATTGGTTGCCAATGGATTGTTCATTCCCATTTTTTCATTCTCCAATAATATCTGCGTTATAGCCCATCTGAATCCAGAAAGCACTGTGGCGATTTGTACCAAAGCATATCCAAAAGCATCAAACTTGGTTTCATTTGCAACCATAATTCCTACTCCCGTGCAAATTATTACTACTGCAACCGTAATTTTCCATGAGGGCTGTTCTAATCCAAATAGAAATGCAAACAAGAGTACAAAAACTGGTGCTGCAGATTTCACCATTGTGTAAAATGAAAGCGAAACAAACTAGATAAAAAATAGAATACTCGGAGAGATGAGTTACTCAACCCAATATCTAATCCTGTAGATATACCACATGGTACAACTTTGAGCAGATAATCTCGAGGAACTGGATTCCGCTTTGGTTTCAACGTCGGCAGAAACTGAAGCAAAATATAGGAGAGACTCCACTGCATAATCATATGAATCATTGAAGTAAATAAAGGAAACTGAAAGTTGTCGTAACTCTTTGAAAATAACCACTTGTTGTATACATTTAGAGAAATAGAAGTCGAATACCATCCCGCAATTCTCTGATTAGAAATAATATACAGAAATAATACTTTGAGAACATGACTTTTTTTCTGTTGTAAGGATATCATGAAAAAAGAAGGAAAAAATTACAATGTGAGAGAGGCTAGTAAAAGACAAATTTGCAGAGGCAGTTTCAACTTATCACCATTTTTAATTTTCCGATTTCCAAATGGCACGGATGATGAAGCAAATGCGATTGTTTTCAACAAAGCGTCGGTTGGGGTTAAATGGTCCACATGTCAGCGCATTAGGTTTAGGAGTGATGGGAATGTCGGATTTCTACAATCCTAGTGCTCAGAATAGAGATGCAGAACATGTAAAGATCTTGCATGAGGCAATTGATATGGGGTGCACATTTTGGGACACAGGTAATCAAATATAATGAAAGCGGATGTTTATGGACCCTTTACAAACGAAATTCTCATTCGTAAGGTGTTGAAAGATCGCAGAAATGAGGTTTTCATTGGTACAAAGTTTGGGTTTGTCAGGAATGCAGATGGATCCTTTGATGGTATTTGCGGAAGACCAGACTATGTGTTTAAATCATGCGATGCAAGTTTAAAAAGACTGGGAATAGAGACCATTGATTTGTGTAAGTATTCAATAATATAGATTATCAGCACCGACCCGATCCAAATGTTCCAATTGCAGATACTGTCCAAGCAATGGCACAATTAGTCAAGCAAGGAAAGGTTAGATATCTGGGGTTATCAGAATGCAGTGCAGAACAAATCAGATTGGCGCATAAGGTCCATCCAATATCTGCCTACCAGGCAGAATTTAGCCCGTGGCATACAAAACTAGAAGCTGATGGAAGATTAGACACTTGTCGTGAATTAGGAATAGCAATAATTCCCTATTCGCCTTTGGGTCGCGGTTTCTTAACAGGTACAATCAAATCATTTGACGATCTTGATCAAAACGACTGGTATGTCAAACTAAAAATAGGAGAAGAAAGAACCCCAGGTTTCAAAAAGGAGCATTTGAAAAGAACTTTGAGCTGGTTAAGGCATTTGAAAGAATGGCCAAATCAAAAGGAGTCGCTACTTCTCAACTGTGCTTGGCGTGGGTGCTATCGCAAGGGAATGACTTTATTCCTATTCCAGGCACAAAGCAACTAAAATATTTGAAAGAAAACTGGGCTAGTCTACAAGTTGAATTGTCTGAGGAGGAAAAACAGGAATTGAGAAAGATCATCAATGAGATTCCAATTGAAGGAGGACAGTTGAATATATTGAAAAAATAAAGGCTTTCAAAATCCGTTGGTTAATTCACACAGTTGCCTTCAAAAAGTTTGCCGAAAATGGAAGAATTGAAAATAGTAGTGGGTGGTATCCCAGTCTCATTTTACTCAATCCCAAGCAAACCAGCATCAAGTGAGCCTCTAGGAATATTCTTTTTGCACGGAAGACTCTGGACTAGCGAATCAACAGTAAAGAGATGGGAAAAGTATCTCTTAGAAGTGTTGGATTCATTCCCAGATAAGGTATACTTGATTGCATTCGACCAGCGTAATCATGGTGAAAGAATGGCTAATGAAATTCATAATCAAGGAAAGGAGGAAAACCCTAATCATGCTTTGGATATGTTTGCAATCCAATATGGGACGGCAAAGGATGTTTCTTACTTGATTGACTGCATTCCACTGTTTGTTGATATACAAAAGTGGTGGGTGTTTGGATTTAGCTTGGGAGGTATCCAAAGTTAACATAGGCCACGCAACGCTTCTTTCCCTCACTGTTGATGAACGCCTGCAATTAGGTATCAGTATAGTCGGCTGCGGAGACTATGCAACATTAATGAAAATGAGGGACCTGCCGGTTTCCCCTGCTTTGCAGAATCTGTTGAATCAAAGAGACCCAATTAATAATATTGATAGACTCGCAGGAAGACGGCTTTTATGTCTTAATGGCGGGGCGGACAATTTGGTGCAAGCGGCCGCCAATAATGAATTTGCAAAGCTGTTGGAAGGTGATAGCTTCAGTTATGTGGTAGATCCAGATGCCAAGCATGAACTCAGTGCCTTGATGAAAGCTAAAATCAAAGACTTTTTCGTCTCGAATTATAAAAAGTAAATTTATGTCTCACTATTTGAAATATCGTTTGCAGTTAAATTAGTCTGACCTTATTATATCACGTATGATAATTGGGAACATTACGGATGTTACCACAAGCGGGGGATGAATTTAATAGTATGTAAAAGTTTGGCGAGATAGCCGTAACACTCTGTCCTTTTGAGTTTGAGTCTCTACCTGTCCAAGATTTTTGTTTTTCTTTTCTTTTTAACCAGAACTCTGAACGCGAACATGTCGTATGAAATAAACCCGCGTACAAATACAGCAAACGCAGCAAAGAAACACCCAGCACTCCCAGGAAAACTTCCAAAGTTGGATGTGGTATCTGTTGAAGCAAGATCTGTCCATTTAAGCTGGTATATATCTCCATTATATGAAGGGTTTCAGTTTCAAATAACAAAGGCAGAATTGGATATTCTAGAATTCGAAACAGTATACGAAGGTGAAGGACCGCAGTGTGAAATTGGAGGTTTAAAACCCCAAACTAATTATCAGTTTAAACTGCGCTTCCAAAGTCCGGCAGACCGAAATAACGGAATTTGGAGTACTGAACACACTGAAATAAGCGTTACTACTCCAGGTACTAATAGCTTTATGTAGACGAGAGCGCTGTTGTAAAAGCATCAAATAGCTTTATGAGAGCTGTTGTAGACAACGACCCAGGAAAAGTAAAAAGTATCTTGGAAGAATTTGGAAAGCAAATCTCTCTTGAAGCCAGAGATAAAAATGGCCGAACACTTTTAATGGTACTTTTTCGTTAACACAGATTGCCGCTCAAAATGACTCTGTGGATATTATTAAACAGCTACTGAGTGCCGGGGCTGATCCACATGCAACTACAATCATTGGAAAGACTGCTCTATCTATCGCTGTAGCTTTTGGAAACAAGGCCGCATTTGAAACTCTTCTCAGCTTTGACAAAACATTGCTGGATTGTTCAGACACAAATGGATCTACCTTATTAATGTGGGCGGCTGAATCAGCACCGCAGGCAGCAAGAAAAGGATCGGCTTCAGATATTATCAATATTTTACTATCTTACAAAGTAGATGTAAACAAGGAAGATTTAAGAGGATATACAGCGTTAGATAGATTATGTATGACTTCAGGCTCTGCAGAGGCAGCTGCCACCCTCATTAAAGCTGGTGCAAAAATAGTTCATCATTGCGACAAAAAACATACACTTACATCCTTGATGACTGCTGCAATGAATGGACACACTGAACTATGTAAGGAGCTGATTGAGACTTTTGGAGTGGATAAATCAGTAAAATCTGAGGTAACTATTTCCTGACATTTGAACAACATCACTGCATTGGGATATGCTGAAACTGCCGGTCATCGCAAAACAATAAGCTATCTTACTTCTCTAGACCAACCTCCAGTATGATGTTTAATATAATTTATTCGCTATGAAACGCTTTGAGGCAATCCTATATTTGTTTCACTTTTTGAATGAATCCAGAAGATTCAAATAATGCAATCAACATCGGGATTCCATATAATATGATTTATGACCATGGATTTCTCAAAGGGCAATTTGCTGATTTGACAGTGAAAGCGTTTGATGAAACTTTTTGCTTACACAGAATAATCCTAATCACTAACCAGTACTTTAAGGATATGCTTCTAGGAGATTGGAAAGAGTTTAATGACAACCACTTGGAATTATACTTTGACGATCAGTTCATTACAGTTGAAACTTTCACTGTTGTCCTCGAGAGGTAGTTCTTGCTAACGCTTTAGAATATATGGAAATTTACAAACAGTGTTTACAGAGGGAAATGTGCTATCGTTACTCTCTACTGCATTCTTTTTTCAAGATGATTTACTAGTGCACGAGTGTTGTCAATTTATACTGAAAAATATCAATGAACAAAATTTGGTTAAATATCTGGAATTTGCAGATAGCAGATGCTTTGGGAATTGCTCTGACGATATTGTTAATGCCTGTTTAGTGTATTTATGCCGAGCTGGAACAAGTCAGTTTTACGATTCTATCTGGCAAGAGCTTGATTTTAGATATGTTCGGCTGATTTTAGCATTGGATTGTTTCTATAGTATGGGGGAATATGATAGATTTATGTTTATTCAAAGGGTTCTTGATTCTCGGGTTGATCTAGATACATTGACCGTTTCCGACACCAACAGCGACGATAGCGACGAATCAACATGGAACAATAAGTACAACGCATTTGAACCATGCGTTCTATTTATGAATATGGATTTTGAAGAAATTTTGCTTGTGGAAGAGTCAGGAAAGGTGCCAGTCTCAACAGTTGAAAGGCATGCCTACAGAAATAGAAAATTCAAACACCTGATTTCAAAACTGACTTTGGATGACGTTAATTTGGCTATACAAGCAAGTAATAACGAGTTAAATTAGGAAACGAAATTCCCGTCAAAGATACATTACACATCGATATTCAAAAGCCTGTCAAAATAATCGAGCTCGTGTATTCACCAGAATACTTGTCTTCTCCTCACTTTAGATTTTCGTTTGAACACGATGTAAAGTTGATCCAGAAAGGCGGCAAGCATGTCTCAACCCCTTGCTATTACTTTGGCTCTTCCTGGCAAAATACAGTTCAACTAAAGAACTCTAAACTGTGCATCTATTTGCAAAGAGTTGCGTCGTCCCCATGGTGTGGTGACGATGACAGTGCACTTATTGACTGCAGAAAGTCCATTAGAGCATGGTTCCAGCTGTTCTGCTTTGTAGGCACAAAGTGCTTTCAGTTGGAAAGCAAGCCTGATGAATTTCAGATAAATCAATCATGGGGATGGACCAGCTTGCAACTTGGCAATGAACTAGCAGGCGACAAGTTACGACTAGTAACTGTTATTGGTTTCACCTAGCAAGCCATCCTTCGATTTGATCTGTCCAGCAGGAAATTTCTTTAATAAATTGGTCAAACCTCATTAAAATATTTTTCCACTTCTCATGGCCAACAGGTACAAGGGCTATTGGTCTCTAATTCACAGTGTCAAACCAACTGCAATAATTGAGACGCCAATACATACATTGAAGAATTCCAACTCGCCAGTGAAATCAATGGAAACCTTCTTTCTCAAAGAGACAAAATCGAAACTGTACGAATTAAAGGAAATCACTTCACTTGCACAACTCTCTCTCAAAGAATCCCTATTAAAAAAGCCAAATCCTCCAACAGAGACAGATTGCTGTATGTCAGGTTGCGCTACCTGTGTTTGGGACCTTTATCAGGATGAATTTGATGAATACACAAATATGAAGAGAAGTATCAATGAAAAAAAGAAGGAATTTGGAGTGGTATTAGACTTTATTCCTGAAGAGAGCATTGAAATCGATCCGTCTATTAAAGCTTTCATGGATTTAGAAAGATCAAAAAAGTCTTAGTTCAGCTCCTCAATGCAAGTGACGGGTAATATACCAATTTGGCCCGCAGTCTCATTTTTACCCTACAATTAATATATTAAATTACCTTTGCCCACCCGTCACTGAATAGCAAGTCAAGTGTAACAATGTCTCCCACATTCATTTCAATTTCGTCAGGAGCAGTCGGACTATAGTCCATTACCACAATATATCTTCTTTCAAGCACTTCGCTTGGTCGATTTTTTCTGTGTACAACAAAGCTCTTCTTTTTCCGCTTCAGAATTAAATAAATTAGAATAATCGACAGAATGATAAATATCAGAATTGAAAAAACAATTGCTAGTATAATTCCAATACTCAGCGATGAACTTGATGAACTCTCTGATATTGGCGTTGTAGTTTCTGTCCCTTGATTCCCAGCCGCTTGATTCCCAGTCCCTTGATTCCCAGTCCCTTGATTCCCAGTCGCTTGATTTCCAGTCGATTTTGCTGTCGTTGTGCTCACTTGTGTAGTGGTGGTCGTAATTACTGGGGCGGTTTTAAAACAACTCGATGCATATGCAGGGTCATCAAAACAAGATGATAAACAAGTATTTTGAATTGTCCATGTACCTGATTAAGAATCAACTTACCATATTGACAAACCAGAAAATATTTCGAGCTGCAGGCCGATTGGTCGCCTGCGTCCGCATTACAACTACCGCCTAGCTGAGCTGTTTGATTAACCGATTGGGCCGATAAATATTTTAAACCGAACAAAATCACCGATCTCATTGCAAAAGTTTAAAAATTGTACCAGCCGCTCAAAGCCCTCAGACATCCAGCCTTAGGAATTGTAAATTAAATTGCACCACTGTGTACAAAATGCAACACGGCGAATTTGAGATAAATGAATCATTAGTCGTATTCTATTTATTATTAAGACTAATTTCGTAGACAGCTTGCACTTAGACGACTGATTCGACACAAGCTACTGGAAGAACTCCTCTTTGCTTCCTTGTTAGGTTATGCCCCTACATTAGTACGGCTTACCTTGGCATATCCGTCTGAAAATAGCTGCTCAAGTACAATTTCATCCCCAATATTCAGTTGGATCTCATCATCTTGAACTGGTATATAGTTTGCTACTACCACATATTTCTTTTGTAGTACATCGCTGATTTGACTATTGCGGACTACATTAAATGTCTTTGGCTTCCTCAAGCACAATTTGTATATAATTAGGATTAAACTGCACACTACGAATATTCCTCCAATTAAAATCCACAACCACCAGTGCTGAATAAATGTTGAGCTATCTGAAGAAGGCGCTGAAGTAGAGCTTGGAGTTGAATTAGTATTATCAGTAGGAAGAGTTGTCAGACTTGAGCTGGTTGTGGTGCTTGGAATTGTTTGATTGGCACAGTACATTGAAAAAGTAGGGTCCTTAATGCATGGTCCAGAACATTGGTTTTGCTTCATCCAGTGCCCTACAATTAGAATAATGCACCTGTTGCAGGATTGCATTGTAAAAAGGCTGTATCTAAACATGCATACTTGTCTCCTGCCGTGCTGTTGCAGGACCCGCCTACTTGAATTGTTTGAGCAGCAATTAAATTTAGTAGCACCACAAGCATTAGTCAAATGATAACTTTTCAAAAATATAAACCGTTGAGTGTGGCTGACAAGCGCATCTTTGGTGGACTCAATGAAAGAAAAGCGATTAAATGAGCTTATTTGAATGTAAGGAACCCGAGTAAATGTGTCAACTGTCAATTTCCCGGTAATTCTATTGTTTCTGACCTATTTGGGCTTCGTTTGGCAAAGGTTTCCTGTTTGTTTAGTTGCTCTGAATTTGATTAATCAAAATGAGGATCTCGAATTGGCAATAATAAATTTATTACTCTTTGCGAGCAGTATAAGTAGATGGGCATTTGAAATATCTAGAAATTAACAAAGCAATTGATGATGCCATCATCAAAGGGGTAGCGGATGAGAAATCCTGAACTAACTCAAGCGTTAACCCCATAGCAGCTAAGGGTGCCTGCAAAGAAACAGATATTGCTGATGCAGCCCCAAGGAAAGCACAAGTTTGGACGCTAATGTTGGGTAATGCTAATGAGAATGCTTTTCCTAGAATACCACCGACTATAGCACCACATGTAAATGTTGGAGTGAATAGGCCACCTGGAGTTCCGCTGGTTAAGCATAGAAAGATCACGAAAGGCTTAAGGCAGAGCATTGATAATAGAAAATCCCAAGCCAAATCTTCTGTGAATAGCATTTGTGACAAATTAGAGCCGTTTCCTGCTAATTGAGGATAGGGAATACATAGAGCACCCAAAATAGTTAATGCTAATAATGGATAGAGAGCAGTCTGCCAGTTTTGTTTTGGTTTGCATTGATCCAAGAATTGAATCACTCGAACATAACCTGTAAATAGGAGCCCATTTGTTATTCCAATAAATATTGCAGGTAAGACAATCTCTGGTAATTGTGTAGTTAGATTTACAGAGTATGGAACAACGAGTTTGAGAAATGTTCCACTGAAAGCGGCAATGCTACACCCAACAAATACAACAATCGAAATTTGCCGTGACAGATTTCCCAACCACAGCTCCAAAGTTAGTAGTGCTCCGCCTAACGGAAGTTGATAAACGGCGGCGAAACTTGACCCAGCTCCAATCGCTACCATTAGGGATCTGTGGTCCTTTGAAAGTATATTAAACTTTTGAGACATGATTTTGTAAATCTCGTTCGCTATTGCGGCTCCAACCAGTTGTGGGGCAACCTCTCTTCCCAAAGAACACCCCAAGGCAATGGAAATAATGGAAATCAATGATTTAAATACACTTGGGAAAAAATCCAAGTCTTTGCCTTTCCAAATAGCTCCTGCGATACTTGTTGCACCGGGAATTAGCTTCGATGTAAGTAAATTACAAATCCCTACAAACAGACCATTGATAATAAATATTGATAGTCTGTATGTTACTTGCTCGTTCCCAATGGCCATTATTAGAGTATCATCAGAATATTTCCACGCGGAGTGAGCAACAAATTTCAAGAGCATCATTAGCAGACCAGCATTAATACCACAAAGGACTGCAGTTAGTAGGACAATCCCCAAGAGCTTGGGCAAGACATTCATATGTTTTTCCTCGTCTTCTTTGGTATTCGGTTGAACTGTTTCAATGGATTTTAATAATATTATCCCTTGCATTTATTACTAAAAAAGTTTCCCCACAAAAAGCACCCAATAAAATCACTGTGGCTTTAACACTAAAAAAGTGAAAACTTAGTGACCATTCCCAACCGAATTGGGAAAATGTATTTTTATAATTCAGAAGCTATTCTTTTCTTGCTAGATAGATTGATGTGCAACCGAGAGAGCGAGAGACAACCAAAGAAATTACCGTTGCAATTATACCTGGTGTAGCTGCAGAAAAACTTTGCACCAGTTCAAAAGTCAATCCAGCCGCGGAAAGAGGGCCTTGAATAGAAGCTGATATTGCTGAGGTAGCTCCAATAAATGCACAAGTTTGCACATTTGTTTTGGAGTCTACCAATGACCATATTTGGCCAATTAGCCCTCCTACAAGAGCACCATTTGTTAAAGTAGGAGTAAATAGCCCACCCGGTATCCCACTCCAAAGACATACCAGTGTTACTATTGGTTTGAGGAATACCAGAGGAACCAAAAGATCAAAAGCATTTGTCTGAGTAAACAGTATTTCAGAAAGATTTGAGCCATTTCCAGCTAATTGCGGATATGGAATACAAAGGCCACCCATCACAGTAAGTCCAAATATCGGATAAAATACTGTTTGCCAGCAATTCCTCGGTTTTATTCCGTGCAATAGCTCAGTGATTTTAACAAACCCCGATATCCAAAATCCGTTTACTATACCAATCAGTGTTGCTGGAATGAGCAAATCAGGAACATTAGTCAAAAAGACCGCCGAGTAAGGCAAGGCAAGCTTTAACGACATTCCGATTACAGTTGCTATAGCACATCCTATAAAAGTATATATTGATTCGTTTAATCCAAGTTTTCTCTGCCAAATTTCCAAAGTAAACAAAGCTGCACCAAGTGGTAATTGATAAACAGCAGCAAAACTGCTACCAGCGCCAATAGAAACAACTAATAGCCTGTATTCGGAATCTAATAATTCAAACTGAACGCATTTTTTGAAAATTTCATTAGCTATAGAACCACCTACCAACTGCGGAGCAGCTTCCCGCCCCAACGAAGCTCCTAGGGAAATAGACACTATGGAAATAACTGCTTTGAACACACTCGATACGAAGCTGATGTCTTTTTCGTGCCATATTAATCCAGTGAGGCTGGATGGACCTGAAAGGAAATTAAAGAGTAAAAGTAATATACCAACTACGATTCCATTTATCATAAATACTGCTAGTCTGTAGTACGGTCCGTCGTCTCCTATAGCGTCAATCAAGTATCCGTTAGAGTATTTCCAAACTGATTGTGCAACAAACTTGAGTAGCATCATCAGAACACCAGCAGAAACCCCAGACAAGATTGAAATTAATATGATGACCATGAACAATTTGAAATGAGCTGGTTTTGAATCTCCAACACCAGTTTGGGATGATCTGTTTTCGCAGACACGTTCAATCATTTGCAAAGTAGTATTTCAAACGCCCGTCATAATAATATCTGAATATACCTCATAAACCATTTTAAAAGGTGTTGATCTTCATCAACGGTAAAAAAATCCGAATGCTAAAAATGCAATTAGAACCAAAGGATTTATTACCTATTTGCAAAATTAAATAGATACAGGAATATTGATTGGTAATCCTTGCGAAGGTAAGTAGTAAAAAACTGTTAGACCTTCACAAGGATTACCAATGAAAATTTTAAATCTATTTATCACACCCTCGCATTTGGACAGCAGGTGGATGGATTTCCGGTAATCGCAATAGTAGCAACTAGCAACGTGGATCGCTAGTTGCAGTACTTTGAACCACTGAATATCTGAAAATAAGTAAAAAGTTTTTGTGACTTGTTTGGGGAAAATTTTTGCATTAGGTAAGCCATTAAAGAAAACCCGTATCCACAACCGTTTCTTCAGTAATTTAATGCGTCTTGAAACGGAATAAAATTTAGGCATAGTACCAGAACGGAAATTATTGATATTGCCTGATGACCTTTTCTCCTTGTTTACCCATTGACATTGAAAGGCGTAAACGAATGTGTAAAAAACTTTTACTGTCGCAATACTTCATTAGAATTGGATTTCGCAGATCAAATCCGAAGCTGTATTGGCGAAATTATTTGTTGCAGAAGTTTTGGTACTAGGAGAAACCCCAATTTTGTTGGTGCAGTAAGTTAGTGAAAATTCCGCAGTGATATTGGAGTAGAGTTAATAATGTATTTGCCTTCATCTTAATCTTAAGCAGCGCGGTAAGCAGGGTCAATACGGGTCGCTACAAAAGTTTTAGGTCACTGGTAAGATCCAGATCAGATGCACCACTAAAGGTCAATGTTTATCTACCTCCAGGTGCAAAATGAAAATTTTAGCTTGAAATTTTTAGATTGAAAATGTATTTCTCTGTGATGTGGAAATACTTTATTTCACCATGTAATTGACCTTAACAAAGACTTTATTGCGCTAGTAATCACCTGGATAGCTCTGCAAATCATTGTTGTTAAAACCAAACCAGTGTCCCGCACACCTTGGAGTATTTACTGTCTTCGCTATGTTTCTATCGGTACTTTTATTTACGCTGTAGCCTTCTCGCCAAATCCCAACATCTCTTTTCTCTTCTTTCAGCATTGTTTTGACTTTTGCATTCAAACCATATTCTATGTAAGAGATTAACTAATCAGAAAACCAATTCAGTTCACCCGAACGCAGAGCCATCCAACATCTTGGAATGGTCTTTAATTTTGTATATCGCACCGCAGCTCGACAAACAATGGAATTACGATATGAATAATCTGATTGGATTTGTAATTTCAAAAGGATTCCTGATGAATTGCTTCGGAATATTTGGGAAAGGAAATGACTGGAGGTTTGTTGATCTAATCCAGATTTATCCCAAGTCTGATTGTAGAAATAATTCAGTTTGTTTGGTTAATCTCTTCCCTATTTGATAAAAGCATGCATTACCCCATAATACTGGCTCTTCAAGGAATACCGAGCATCCTCATTTTGATTTACACAGAGCTTTACTTCCTATTTTACCCATTCAGATTGATATTTGCCTGGTGGACAAGTACTAAACTGCATTTATCACACTTGTTTACTAGAAAATTTAGCCTTGGATATGATCTAACTTATGGTGTGAAAATATTTGCCTATTCGCTCCTTACAGATTTGGTAGAAGAAAAGAAACGAAAAACTGGTAAAAGAGACAAGCTGTATTTCAAAAAAGACGCTCTAATACATGGGCTATTTCATACCTACAACATGTGGTTATTCGTATTTCGAATACTATACTACCATATTACGAATCCATTTATAAAAGATCAGCAGGCTCTTTTGGATCAGAGTATGTCATTTTAATCATAGATGCTTTGGAAGAATTGTATAGAGATATAGAAATTGTCGAAAATAGGGAACGTAATATACCAGACACGGATAGAAATGTGGATCATTCACAAGTTCATGTTCATTTTGAAGAACCGTTGCATCCAAATTTCAATGATATCAGTTAACTATTGTAAATGAAAACACTTTATTCTAATATTCAATTTTGCTTAACCGTGAGGTTTTCGTTTTGTAGTATCGTACAAATCAACTACTTTCTTTTCCTGTTGTTGATCATTCTGAGAAAATGCGTAACCATAGTCCAGGTTCATTTCTCTCATCTTTTGAATTTTGCTTACTGTAGTGTGGAACCATTGCGCTTTCACGCTATAGTCTGGAATATTATGTTTTTGAATTTCTTGAATAATGTGATACGATTGGGGTGTAAAGAAACGCTTGTAACTAGGATTAAACATAAACTACAATTTCCAAGCAAAGTCTCGAAGGTTGATGGCAAATGGAAGAAATACAAGAGAAAGGAAGAATGTAACAGAACCAAAGATTGCAGGATTTACGTTGAATAATTCTTTGGAAACATATTTTGGACCAACACTATTTAAACAATACTAAAGTTAATCAATATTACAATTGGCAGCAGAATATAGTAGGCAATAAGTGATCCAAATATGGAGAAAAGTGACCATCCGTTGAACAAGTCTATGATCAAGCAATGCTTAATCATCACTGTGGTTAAGGTAGTAACATAAACGAATATGCCAAAGACCCAGTTGTCAGATACGAGACCATTTGCGAGAATATCTCCATCTCCTAATATGTAAACCCATCCATAGAACAGTAGCAATGAGTGGAAAATGGCATTTAAAATCCATAGTATAAATGTGTAATGGTTGTAGAATCTGTCATCTTGCCCGTTTCGATACATTCGAGGATATTTAAACAGCACCTGAGCGCTAATGTACTGGTCAAAGACACCAATGGCAATTGGAGGAAGAAGGGTCCAAGCGACATTGTACGAAGACACTCCAGACCATGTCTCAAATAATGTCTATTATTAAAACCAAGCTACCATTCCTGAAAAGAAGTTGCTGAATGTGAACCAACATTGGATCAAGTAAAGTGCCAAGTTCTTGTAGAAAGAAATAAGAATGACCTTGGAGATGCGCGAATAAGCCCAGCCGCCGTGAACCAACAGGAGCTTGCGAAGATATCGGAATTGCCCAATTGCAAAATCGGCTGATCTGGCCGCTTGGAGACCTTCTTGTCCTGAAATACCAACCCCAACGTTCGCTGACTGAATCATACTCACGTCATTGGCTCCATCACCAATGGCCAGAGTAACTGCTCCTGCAACATTGCTTTTCACCAACTTCACAACGAGAGCCTTTTGCAGCGGCGACACTCGACAGCAGATTACCGACTTGCAGAGCAGTGCCACTTCCAAAAAGATGTCGGACACTTCAGGATCTAAAGCATGGGTTAATGTATTTCCATCAATAACCAAGGCCATAGGCTATTGTAAAACAGGTCTTACCTCAAATCCGACTCCATAGTCTTTATCAAATTTCGCATTTTTAACATGAATTCCTCTCCAAAACTGTTTCCACTTTGAAGGCCTGGTATATTTCCTTGTAAGTATCTTCTTAGCATCAGCTAATGCCTCTTCCAAAAATGCTTTAGTTTCTTCCTTGGTTTCCTTGTTACAGACAATCATCTCCATTTGAGGGTTCAAAAGTTTACAGGATATACCAATATTAATTGCGGTATCTTGACGATCCCCAGTCAATACCCACATTCTGATGCCTGCTTCTAGCAAATTATATATAGTGTCTGGAACTCCGTCTTGCAATTTGTCTTCGATAGCAGTTGCACCAACCAGATTTAGGTTTTTTTCGATCAACTCTGCTGCTTGATCCAGCATCTCTTCTCTGTTAGTGATGGATGTAGCAGCTTTTTCATATACCATGTGCCACTCGTTGTATTCCGACTCTTCAACATCACGATAAGCATAAACAAGCGTTCTTAAGCCTTCATTGGCGTATTCTTCCATATGCTGCATTGTAGCATCCTTGAAAGTACATCCTGGGCCCAATCTCTCTAGAATAACTGTTTCAGCACCCTTGATCATCAACTTTACTTTTCCATCTGGAGCACGAACAACCAAAGACATTCTCTTTCTTGTCGAATTGAATTCATTAACGTGCAAAATCTGGTACTCTTGATCGACACCATCAGCGCTCATGGTAACAGATTTTGGTCTTCTTGTCTACATGTTAAGAAAATGCTACGTGAAATACATATCCTAACGTTCTAGCACCATCAACAAGGGCAACTTCATCAGGAGAAGATGCTTGATAGATGATCTTTTCCGAATTTTCATCCACTTCAGGAATAACTGTGTGACAAACAGAAAGCAAACTTAGAAAATCTTTCAACACAGCAAATTGAGGCTGAGTTTTGTGAGATTCAAAGTGTTTCTTGTTATAATAACCCTGTAATTAGAATAAACTACCTTTTCGGTTTGTGTTGGCCATTCCGTTAAGGTGTATGCATTTCCTCCAACCGTAAACTTTTTGAATTCCATAATATTTCTCGTCAAAGTCCCAGTTTTGTCACTGAAAATAAAATCTACTTGCCCAAGCTCTTCTACCAAAGTAGTGGTTTTTGCAGTTGCAGGCATTTCTTTCTCGTCGTAATACATGTCCAAATCCTGATTGATATACATCCCAAGCACCAACTTTACAAATTCTAAGCTGATCATTAAACTGAGAGGAATCAAGTTGTTGAAAAGAATCATAAACGTCATAACATGTTCAAAAAATTGGAAGGGGGTGGTTGGAGAGTATCCGCCAACTGGTGATAGTATATCCTGAACGAAATTTGTTGATTTCTACAATTAAGTTGTTGTTACTTCCAGATAGAGTTCCCCCACGGCACATCCAACCGCTAGAAGCACCAAGAATACAAACAACAAAATAACTTGAGAATTTACCATAGAATCTACTTTGGTGGATTTTATCGGCGTGGCAGTAGAATTTTTCATTAGTTTGGTTTCATGGCCAGTAAATACAACCAATCCGTATATCCACTTTGTGTTACGCAGCTGTGCTCCCTGAATTACTTGAAAACTACCCTTAACAATAACTGATTTGGGCCTATCGCCAACTCTTGTCCAGCGAATCTCAAAGTTGCTTTGAAAGTATACAACGAATTGTTTGGTAGTTCCGTTTCAATTGTCCCTATGGTTAGACCAACTACACCTTGTAATTTTGCAACTGCTTCGGGTGATTGCAAGTGTCCAGTTTCTGGTATCCCCTGCCTGATTTTCAGATTTGTCTCTCCGTCCAAATTGGATGTTTCAATATAGCACAGCGAATCCGGCTCTGAGGTTGAAATAATAACGATATCCGAAGGGAAGTTCCGACCGTTTTCAATTCGAACTATTTCTCCAACTTTGACATCCTTCCACAGTGTTTTGATAAATTTGTCTCCTTGGAGCACTTTGCACTCACTATTATTGACTGCACTATCCTGAGCGTGTCTCTTCTTGTCCTCCCACATCTCCTTGAATGCTGTAATTATAAAAATCGCCGCCAGTGGGCCAGCAGTTGCAATTTTGGAGGTAGGCGACCAGTCCCGAACTGGTTGAATGCAAGATATGAATAAAAAGAACATGTTGGCGTATTTAGAAAAGAATTCAAGTGTGAATTTAGGGACGAATGACACAATGGAATACTTTCCGGTTGATATCTGGTTGTTGAGAAAGTCTCCTTTCTTGTTTATTTCCACCGTTCTACTACCGTCCGGCACATATGTTTGAATAATCTGTTCCTGAGCCAATCCTAGCGTAACTAGCAGTGATTTTCCCATGAGTTTACAAGAGCACTTGGACGCTTTTTCAACTTAACACTGCGCCACATTTAACTTTTGGAGTAAAGACCTTTGATCAGATCGGCAGCCGAATTACCATTGGCAGGCTTGCAAAACCAACGGTGTTATTCTATAAAAGCAATTTTATTATACATATAGTATTAACCTCTTGGCTTTCTCTTGGTGGTGTCGTACAGCCTGACAATTGGTGACTGGGGCTGCTCGTTCTGCGAAAATGCGTAACCAAAGTTGTTGCGCATGTTTTTCATCTTCTTAATCTTACTAACGGTATTGTAAAACCACGGCGACTTTGGGCGATAGTCTGGAATATTCTGGTACTGAATTTCCTGAACAATGTGGTAACGTTGAGGGATATAAAATCGCTTGTAACTATCGTTAATTCTGATCTTACAATTTCCATGCAAAGTCGCGAAGGTTAATTGTAATAGGAAGTACAAGGAGCGATAACCAAAATGTTACGGAATAAAACAAGGGCCAGTCTACATTGAACAGCTCCTTTGAAATAAGTTTAGGTCCAAGAAAGCTGAGGGCATACTAAGATTAGTTATAGTTACAATTGGGAACAAAATGAAAAATGCAGCCAAAGACCCAAATATGGCCAATAGAGTCCAGAAATTAAATAGATCCACAATTAGGCAATGCTTGAACATTACGGTCATTAATGTAGTTGTATAAACCATTATGCCAAAGACCCAATTATCTGATACTAAGCCATTTGCAAGGATATCGCTGTCCCCCAAGATTAGCGTCCAGAGGTAGAATAGCAATAGCGAGTGAATAATTGCATTTACGATCCACTTTAGGAAGCTCTTGTGGTTGTAGAATTTATCGTCCTGACCATTTCTGTACATGGATGGATATTTAAACAGCACCTGAGCGCTAATGTACTGATCGAAAATTCCAATAGCTATTGGAGGTAATAGAGTCCAAACAACATTGTACGAGGAAACTGCTGACCATGTCTCAAATAATGTCTATTATTAAAACCAAGCTACCATTCCTGAAAAGAAGTTGCTGAATGTGAACCAACATTGGATCAAGTAAAGTGCCAAGTTCTTGTAGAAAGAAATAAGAATGACCTTGGAGATGCGCGAATAAGCCCAGCCGCCGTGAACCAACAGGAGCTTGCGAAGATATCGGAATTGCCCAATTGCAAAATCGGCTGATCTGGCCGCTTGGAGACCTTCTTGTCCTGAAATACCAACCCCAACGTTCGCTGACTGAATCATACTCACGTCATTGGCTCCATCACCAATGGCCAGAGTAACTGCTCCTGCAACATTGCTTTTCACCAACTTCACAACGAGAGCCTTTTGCAGCGGCGACACTCGACAGCAGATTACCGACTTGCAGAGCAGTGCCACTTCCAAAAAGATGTCGGACACTTCAGGATCTAAAGCATGGGTTAATGTATTTCCATCAATAACCAAGGCCATAGGCTAATATTAAATAATTATTACTTCCACGCCGACTCCATAGTCTTTATCAAACTTGGCAGTTTTACCATTGATTCCTCTCCAAAACTGTTTCCATTTTGATGGGCGAGTATATTGGTAGTTGAGTCGCTTTTTAGCATTCTTTAGTTCTTTCACCAAAAACTGTTTGGTCTCTTCTTTTGTCTCCTTGTTACAGACAATCATTTCCATTTGAGAATTTAGTAATCTGCAAGAGATCCCAATGTTGATTGCAGTATCTTGACGATCTCCCGTCAACACCCATAACCTGATACCGGCTTCCAACAAGTTGTGGATTGTTTCAGGAACTCCATCTTGAAGCTTATCTTCAATGGCAGTAGCGCCTAAAAGTTGCAAATCTTTTTCAATCATTTCTGCTGCCTGGTCAAGCATTTCTTCTCTGTTAGTAATAGAGGTGGCAGCTTTTTCGTAAATTGCGCGCCATTGCTGATATTCAGTTTCCCCAATCTCTCTATAAGCATACACCAAAGTTCGCAATCCTTCATTCGCATATTCTTCCATATGTTGAGTAGTATCGTTTAGGAAGGTACATCCCTTTGATAATCTTTCGACAATCACAGTTTCAGCACCTTTTATCATCAATTTCACTTTTCCATCTGGGCCACGAACTACTAGAGACATGCGCTTTCTGGTTGAATTAAATTCATTGACTTGGTATATTTCGTATTCTCTATCGACTCCATTCACATTAATTGTCAATGATTTTGGACGACGAGTCTAGATTAATAATCAATTTTACATGGAATGTGTATCCAAGCTGTTTCGCTCCGTCAACTAGCGCTACTTCATCCGGAGAGGAAGCTTGATAGATAACTTTGGAAGGGTTAGCTTCGTCTCTTTCTGGGATGACTGTATGGCATACTGAGAGTAAAGACAAAAATTCATCCAGTATTTTCCCTCTTTCTTTAGTTCTCAGATGCTGCTCTAAATGAGAAAAGTGGTAATAGCCTTTGCTGGAATCGATTTCACTGCTGTCAGAGTATGCGTAGCCTCCCGCGGATATCTTTCTAAATTCCATTATATTTCTGGTCAGGGTTCCGGTCTTGTCGCTGAAAACGAAATCAATCTGTCCCAGCTCTTCGACCAAGGTAGTTGTCTTTGCAGTAGCAGGCATATCTTTCTCATCGTAATACATATCGAGATCCTGATTAATGTACATTCCCAGAACCAATTTTACAAATTCCAAACTAATCATCAAACTGAGAGGAATCAAGTTGTTGAATAGAATCATAAAGGTAAGTACATGTTCAAAGAATTGAAGTGGTGTGGTTGGAACAAAATCACCAACTGGAAATAAGATATCCTGAACAAATTTTGTTGATTTCTGCCTGTTAGTTTGACATTACCTCCATGTAAAGTTCTCCTACAGCGCAACCGACCGCCAACAAAATTAAGAAAACAAACAGCAATACCACCTGGGAATTGACCATAGAATCAACTTTGGTAGATTTAATTGGGGTTGCGGTAGAGTTTTTCATCAATTTAGTCTCGTGGCCAGTAAAAACTACCAATCCGTAAGCCCATTTGGTGTTTCTCAATTGCGCACCCTAAAGTTAATAAAGATTACCCTCAGCAATAGCTGATTAGGTCCAACTGCAAGTTCTTTACCATTGAAACGCAAAGTAGCTTTGAAAGTGTAGAGCGAGTTATTTGGCAACTCTGTTTCAATTGTGCCTAATATTAAAGGATTTTACCATTTAATTTCGCTACAGCCTCAGGAGATAACAAATTCCCAGTTTCTGGTATCCCTTGTCTAATTTTTAAATTTGTCTCCCCATCTAAATTCGAGGTTTCAATATAGCACAACGAATCTGGTTCTGATGTTGAAATTATCACCAAATCCGAAGGGAAATTCTGTCCATTTTCAATCCTAACGATTTCTCCAACTTTGACATCTCTCCACAATGTTTCTACAAACTTATTTCCACGCAACACCTTGCACACACTGTTGTTCACTGCGCTATCCTGAGCATGCCTTTTGCGATCCTCCCACATCTCTTTGAAAGCCGTAATAATAAAAATACCAGCCAAAGGACCTGCAGTTGCTACTTTGGATGTTGGTGACAAATCCCCAATGGGCTGAATGCATGAAATGAACAAAAAGAACATATTCGCATACTTTGAAAAGAATTCAAGTGTGAATTTTGGTACAAACGAAACTACAGAGTATTTTCCTGTTGAAATTGCATTGTGTAAGTAATTTCCTTTCCCATTAATTTCTACTGTCCTGCTACCATCCGGGACATATGTTTGAACAATTTGCTCTTGGGCAAGTCCCAGGGTGACTAGTAGCGATTTGCCCATATTTCGTAAAGCACTCGTCGTCCCTCAGCCAAATATTTACATTGGTGCAAAGCCACTCTGGCATTCAAAGAGCCTTTCAAAGAAAAGCAAAAGAAAAAAGACACAACTAGTACAACACCAGACGGTGAGCTAATATACAGCATAAGATAAAGAACAGGATGCATTTGTCGTGATTTTTATTAACAGTTTTCCATCTTTACACTTTGGGCTCAGTTGTGGTGTTTCATCACGATCAGAGTTGTTTCGCATTTTTAATCTCAAAGTAGACGGCGAACAAGTCAGGGACGTCTTTAGCGCTTGCAAGCATGTCAAATATATCACTTGCAAAATTATCGTGTTCGTTGGTGAAGGTATTTAAGACTTGGCGCATAGCCATATAAGGGGTGGTGCTGATTAATTTGCCTTCAATAATCAACGGAATGGACGATAAGAGAATAATGTTGCAAAAGAATGGGGATTGTAGCGCAACATCTTTTGAGTTTTTGATTTGCAGCTCTATCCAAATTTGAGAGTTCCTAGCAAATTCCAACGCTTCTTGATACTCTACCAACGGTTGTATTTGGAGCACTTTATACAGTTGGGAAATCCGTAATAATCTGATGTAGATATTCAAGTAATTGAAATACAGCTGCAGATATAAAAGCTTTGGGTCCAGCAAAGTCATTTGATCGATTGAGGGATATTCAGCAGTATCGCTATGAAGTGTGTTTATCGATCGATATTGAAAATTGTGCAAGCCTATGGAATTCGTTATCATTTCTGGTAAACTTTGATTCCAGATGTCTAACGAAGATTCCAATGCCATCATCACAAACCTATCCAAAGAACCTTTTTTCCTGTATTCGGAAGTTTCATACTTTGTAATTTTATGGTGTATACGTGTGAGCAGCACCTTGTAAGCTAGTATACTTTGATTTTGAAATCCTGGTGTAAACCAATCTGAAGAATTCATAATTTGCATTCCAAAATCAGAATCTTCCGAATCTAGCTCTGATACACCTTCCGGAAATGGCAAATACAGGAAATTCGATATCTCTGAAATTTTATTAACTCCTAAATAGACATCATATTCATAAATTGTCCACCACAGCTTTCGATATACCCCTCTTTCATAATCAAAAAGCGTCAAATTTGAAATTGTTGCTTCATTATTGATTCCAAACTCTTTTGCCTGAAGCACTGCAAGGTTTAGATAATACACTGCTTTGGGTTCTTCTCGGATCCCTAAATTAGAATAGATTACTGTAATAAGAAACACTTAAAAGGATAAAAATCACGATTGCATTGAGTGAATAGTCAGATATGGCATTGTTGACGAAAGTTTCAGCTTTCTCTATATATGCTCGGGCAGTCTCATGATTAGTCATTCCATATGCAAGACAGCGAGATGGAGCTTCTAAAGCTGAAAACGCATATAACAAATAATTCACAGCCATTGAGTTTTGTGCGCAAACAGAAAGAAACGAAGCATCGATATCTAACCACTCCAAGCTGAGTATTTGCATCATCTCTGGACGATCTTTGAACAAAAATTCCTGGATTTCATTGCTCAACTCCTTTGGGGCAGGTATTCCATCTACGGGTTTAGAATAAAATTGTGTAGTATCCATATCATCTAAATGCTGATTGAAAAGCATCGATTCCAAGTATAGAATCCTGTCTTCAAACTCTGTTTTCGACTCTTGAATCCGAAATTTCGCTCCTGAATACCTACACTCCTCCTTGATCTTTAGACAATTCGAACAAGGATTCTGCCGGTCGCATTTACGTTTCTACGTTAGTGTAAGTTACTCTCTTTATGCAGTTATCGCAAGTGTTATTCACTTTCATGTAGAAGCTGGGGGAAATTTTTCAAGACTATCAAAAGCTTCAATGAGGAAAAATAGAGGGGAAAAAGAAATCTAGTATATTGCGGAATAACATGTTTGAAGACTGAGGAAGAATTTGAGCGGATAATTACTTCTTGCTGCCCGCTTTCCCACAGAAATAGACCCACGATTAGCACTGAATTGCAACCATCTCTGTTGGCAATGAGAATTGGAGCTTTATTTTTTCAAAAATATCTTTTTAATCAGCCAGTTTCTGAACCAATAAGGGAGCATCAAGATGTAGCTAAACATGGTTGAATACGTGCCATAGCGAAATCTGACAGGCAAATTCTTTCGTAGGGCGACTTTGACTGTAGCATCAGCAAACTCTTTTGTAGGGGTAGAATTAAAGCCTTGTGATGCTACCGCTCTGGCTTCGATATTCTTCTTGTACGGCCAAAACAGTGAGTTTTCATTTGGTAATGACATGTTGCCAGAAGCATTTTTGCCAAAGTTGGACTTGATGGCCCCAGGCTGAACTAGACATACTTGAACATTAAATGGCTCCAATTCCATTTTTAGTCCATCTGAAATCATTCCGATTGCAGCCTTTGTGCTGGAGTAAACGGATCCGAATGGAGTACTGATATCTCCAACAATTGAGCCAACATTCAAAATCTTTCCTCCTCCTTGCTTTGCCATAATAGGTGCGATAACTTTGGTAATTGCCACGATGCTGAATACATTCGTTTCAAAAACAGATCGGATGGTGTCGATCGGAACATCTACCAATGCACCAACACAACCTACACCAGCGTTATTCACAAAGATATCAATCCTTCCTTGGACACGAATAATTTCATCAATGACTTGTTTCACATTTTCTGGGTTATTGACATCTAATTTTGTAGGGAAACTATTTTTTTGATTTAGCGGTTCCATTGATTCTAGCCTTCGAGCTGTAGGATATACAATACATCCGGAATCAAGAAATGATTGCGCGAGGTAATGTCCTATTCCTCCTTCAGAACATCCAGTGATGACAACAATTTGCATTTCGGCAGGAAAAAAATGAGCCCAGACCACTCTCGATTTTGTAATCGTTCGTAATCGTCACAGCAAAAATAAATTCAGGCCGACTTTATTGTCTGTAATTCTTTGACTTGAACAAAGCG
Source organism: Boothiomyces sp. JEL0866 (assembly GCA_027604345.1). NCBI lineage: Eukaryota > Fungi > Chytridiomycota > Chytridiomycetes > Rhizophydiales > Terramycetaceae > Boothiomyces > Boothiomyces sp. JEL0866. The sequence goes on from JADIIZ010000013.1 coordinate 116,692, forward strand.
TAGTCTAGCGAGATTAGTCCTGGATCATTCATGTGAATAAAGCTGTCCATCTTTCTCCAAAGAATTTCCGAGTCTGGTGCAAAATTAACATGTTCGCGTAGCACTTGGATATGAATATCAAGGGATTGCGCAATCTGTTCAAGCTGCTTCTGAGTTAGAACCAATTTGTAAGCACAAACTAACGGCAAAGCGGACTGGAAGATACTAAGTATATCCAAATGTGTAATGAATTTGAAGGAAGATTTGTTTGATAAAAAGTGGGCCAATACTCTGGCATTTTCGTGAGCAGATTCGATGGAAATAATGAATTCCTCGGTGGTGGTAAGGTCGTTGGCATTCTCAACAAATGCCTTCAATAATTGTGGTGAAAACAACATAATGTGCAAAGTATGAAACTTGAGAAAAGTTTGCAACGTCAACCAGGTATCCGAGGTATCCGGATTCTTGAGATCCAACTGTCCTACAAGTGCTATATTTTCAGGTAATGACCTTTTCCACTCTCTTAAAGAGCCAAGAATTGATCCGCGCACAATTTGTGGGTTTAAAAGTCCATCTTCACATTGGAAAAGATGAAGATATTTTCCTACCTTGAAAAATATTCGATCAAGAAGTATACGATATGCAGCAAGACATTGGTTAGGAATTCCGGGAGAGAACCATTCGTTCGACTTCATCACTACCATTCCAAAGTTTGCAATTTCGTCTTCAAAATCTTCAAATAATGAAGTATCAGTCATTGGTAAAAACAACTGATGATCGTCCTCTACAATCATATTCATCTTTCGTTCTACAAAGTACGAGTCGTAGTGCGCAAGAAGCCACCAAATAGATTTCAAATCTTCTCTTTCCTGATCAACATTAGAGAAATAGGAAATTTGATATTCCACATTTAATCCTAATTGTTTTGCCATTTGTATTGCGAGTGTGAAATACTTGAATCCTTCATTTGAACGATTAACCCCTACTGTTAAATGCACATACTCATAGTTGCTCGGAAGACTGCAATTAAGGTCAGAACATAGCTATATGATGGTGCCGCAACCATCTTTGGAACATAAGACAGCGCCTTTTCCAAATACAAAAGCGCAAGCTGGTTGGTGTTTTTGATTTCCGGATGTACAACCGTATGTGGTGCTAAAGTTGCACCGATGGAGCAGAAAGCGTACTTTAAAGGCGGAGTGTAGGAAATGCAGTTGAGTAGAAATTGTTCTGAAAGGTAGATCCTAGGAAAAGAACAACACTGTATCGCCAAATCAATCAAATCTTTCCTATCTGTTTCAAATAGCTCTTGGTTAGCTTGTGGTGATAAATCGAATATTGGGCTAAAGTAAATGAAAGAATCTTGTTGCTTAGGTTCAAAGTTGGTTGGAGGCACGACAGGTCCATCGTGTGTTATGAGCGGTGCCGTACACTGAATCAAATACTTTTCCAGTGTCAAGAGCCTTTCTTCTATTTCCGGTGGTAAATCACTTTTTTCCGGATATTCACAAGTGATGTTTGAATTGATGCAATTTGAACAACTAGGACGAGATCTATTGCATTTGCGCTTCTTGTGTTAGATCAATTTTACTCTTTTAGTGCAAGCGGTGCAAATTATGTATGTCATTTCTCGTTGATAAGTAAAAATTTTAAAGACGAAAAAAGTGCTAATTTATTGCAACTCTGGGACCAACTTGAGGTGTTACGTTGGGCAATACTCCGCTGCAAGCCTTGAAATTGGCATATTCTAGTGCAACCAAAGAGGGCTCTGCGATTTGAAGCAAGTATTCAAAGGTAGAGACCAAAGCTGCCGAACAAACTTTGAGATCATACAGTTTTCGCAAAATTAGATAATGAATATTGAGGGCGTTTATGATTCTGGTGTTTTGCTCTGGAAGCTGCGGGAGTTTAGAAGCAAGAATGAGTGGAAGCGCTATGTGGAATATTAGGAAAGTTTGGACAGATAGATAGGTGAAGGTGTCCTCCTTGACTATAAAGTGTTGTAGGAGTTCAGCAGTATATAACGAGGCAGATACAGACTCTTTGTACTCTAGTGTTTTCCCAACATTCAAAAAGTCTTGAATCAAAAGCTGCAGCAGGTTATTGCTAAGCAGGTTAATCTTTATGAAATGGTATTTGATCACGGCATTCATAATCTTGTACGAGTAGACGGGATTTTCTAGTGCACCGTTGGCCCGAACAAGATTGAGATGTTCAACAATATTATCCGGCAACGACTGAAACCACATATTAAGCGAGTTCAGCAGCGTGCCTTGAATATATTTGTTACTCATCACTTTATCTTGCTCAAAGTAGTTCTTTTTATATTCCAGAGTTTTGGTAAATATTCTGTGCAGCAAAACCCTATAGAAATCAATACTCTGATTTTTGAAAGGCGGAGTAAACCAATCATTAGACTGCATAGCGGATACTGCCGCCAAGGCATTTTCGTGCTCCACGGCAGTACTTAGTTTTGCATCCATTGGTAAAAATATAGCATGGTCCTGATCTTTCATAACAGACAACCCTCTTTCAGTGAAATAGTTGTCACACAAATGTATCATCCACCAGGTACCTCTAACGTTGAATAGATCATTTGAATCTTTTGCCAGGTTCTTCAATTGAGATTCATTGTTTATCCCCAATTCCTTTGCCATTTCATAACTCAGAGCAAGGTACTTGAATCCTTCATTGTCTACATTAGCCATCAAATACCCTTTTTAAACCTAATGCTGCAGACGCACAAAAGGATCCATGCAACCACATTTCTTGGATGAGGAGGTAAAATTAACGGAATAAATGATTTCGCTCGTTCAAAATAGAATATTGACATATCTTGGGAATCCCTGAATCCAGATATTATCTCTGGTGGGGCAATCACCGCTGCGAGAGCATATAATAAATATCTGACGGTCATTGAAACCTCAGCAAGATGAATCCAGTATTCCTCAGTTACGAAAAACAATGATACATCCAGACTCTTTAATCCTAGTGCGACCAACTCGCTATTTACTTGATCAACCAGAGTTTCGTTGGATTGAGCGGAAGGTGTATCTAAACCAGCATAGCTATTCATTGAGAATGACTGCGTCTCCTTCTTCTTTAAAAAGTGTTCCAATTTTGCCAGTCGCTCTTCGATTTCCTTTTCGGATTGATCTAAATTTGAACTTTCTGGATATGAACAAGTAATTCCAGATGAAATGCAAGTATAACAAGATGGCCTCTCTCGGTTACATTTGCGTTTCTGTCGTTAATAGTTTAATTACTTTGGTCATGCAGTAGTTGCAGGAATATGATTTTCTCATGATTTTCTAGAAAAAAATGGATAGTGCAGATGGAGGATAAATTTGACCTGGCCGCTTTCCCACAAATCCGAAATTAGTGTATTAACCGATAATACTTTGCGGATATCCCTTGCCACTATATGGCCAAAATAATCTGCTGTTGCGGCAACAGGTTGGTAAAATTATATTACTCAAGTACTTTATTGAAAAATAGTATCTAATCAGACCATCCGGTGACATTGCTTACAGTATCGTCCATAGGAGAAATAACGTCCATTGGTTGCTGATCATCACTTGTACTAACAGAAGAACAAAATTGGTTAAAGATTTCTCCAATATTCTGAACTGGAGCCTCAGGATATGTTGGATACTCGCCTTGGGATTTGATTTGGGCATAGCATATAGCAATCTGTGACAAATCGGTTAGGTTTAAAAGGTTTTCCAGAACATCAGCCAAAAAAGGAACCCTCTCGCTGGCCATGGAATACAATTTGATACACTGCACACTGATATTGAAGTTTTCTTGAGCTAGTTGTGTATCAACGTCAAAAAAGTCAATCTTTAGTGCGCAGAGGAACAAGAATGCGAAATCGAATACCAGGGCACTAAAGAGACTATCGCACATATAGAACTGAGGATTCTTTGAGAGGATGTTCTTCAAGACTTCGACCCCTTCATTCGCAGTTGTTAAAGCGTCTTGGAAATATGGTGTGTCCTGCAATGTTTCATTAGACACAACAAGTAATTCCAGAACAGTTGGCATGTAGATCAGCACTTTGGTGTGGATTGATCTGAAAATAATATTCACCGAATACCAAGTGTTTTCCACGTCTACGACTTCGTTGTTGCCTTGAATCCTGTAAATGCTAGAACTAATATTTTCCGGAAGACACCTTCTCCACTCTGAAATGGAACCTTCCAAACAACCCATTACATACAAGGAAGTACCTTGCAAAGTTTTGTTTCTTGATTGATAGTGGAAGCTGAGAACCTTGCCATGAATACGCAACAGTAGGATATTATATGCATGAGCTGAAAGTCCCCGTATTCCTGGAGTATACCACCCTTTGGATGATACAATCTCTTTGCCGAAAAGGTTCAAGGAATTCTCCATATTGCTCGTACCTGGCAATGAAATTTGGTTGGAGTCTTCCTTAATGAGCTGCAAGTTCTTTTCGTAAAATTTGCTATCAATTTGATATAAAAACCACCAAATGTTTCGAATGATTTCTCGCTCTTGTTCATGATTAGCCAAGGTTTTGATTGCTTCTTCGTTGTTAATCCCAACTTCTTTTGCGATAGTCAACGCTAGTGAGTAGTACAAATAACCTTCACCCTCTCTTCGTAATCCTACAGTTAAACTAACAAGCTTACTGTTTGCAGTGATTGAGATAAAAATGAGAGCTAGTACTCCGAAAATAGAAGGTCTAGTCATTATTGAGGTGATAAAAGATGTGGTTTTGTCCATGTAGGCCTTTGCCATCTCCAAGCGGCTGGAAAAGTAGTCTGGCACCATTCCAGCTTGCGCATACAAAGACCCGGCACAATATAGGGCATACTTCAAGATTGGGTTTTCTTTAGCGCATTCTCGGATGTAGCCGTCGGGAATGTTCAAGTCCTTCAAAAGACGAGGAGTAAAAGCAAGAGTGATCAAATAGTCTCTATCTTGTTCGAACAACATGTACTGCAATTCTTTGGAAAGTTGTAGAACAGGCTGAACAGTTACAATCCGATGTGGGTATAATTCTGAAATCCCGTGGTAGATCCTATCCATAGAATTAAATGGGTTTTTATATCCAGATGAAAGAACTGATTCCAACTTTTGTAAACGCTCTTCCAAGTCGTTCTTCTTTTCTTGAAGACGAAATTTGTTATCACTGTACACACATTCTTGCCCCGATTGAACACAGCTAGGGTTAAAGGAACATCATACTTGGAGCAAGGTCGACCCCTGTCGCACTTTCGTTTCTACCGTTAGTTGGGAAATACTCTTTTCACGCAGTAATCACAAGTATTATTTTTTCGCATTCGTTGCGATTAGAATTTTGCCACAAATAAATTCAAAAAAATGTTCCAAAATTGGAATGATCGTTCGGCCTCCTATCCCGGGAGTAAGCATTTAGTTACAAATAAGATTTTATTCCTTTTCAAAAATAAACGGGGTATCAGAAACTGCGTCAAAAAAATCATTGTCATTTTGAACTGTTTCTGTCGGATTGAGTGATCCAAACCTGGCATTTAAGGTATTAGGGGTAACGGATCTTTCAAATAACCTTGGGGAGAGTATGTTGGAGACATGAGTATTCATTTCTAGGGATATGTCCAGCGAATTAAGTGACGAAACTGAATTTGATGCAGAGGATAATAGATTAGAATCCGACTGGTTCATATTTGCCATAATTCTGGGCTTTCGGTTGAAACTAATCTTCTTTTCTAAAATTGGAGATATCGAAACGCTTCCTTCTCTTGAGCGGTCGAGGTTGTGTTCAGACGATTTCTGGATTTCAATGTGAACTCTGGATACATCCTGTAACGAGGAAGTTGAGTTGGATCCTGACGAATAGTTTGATTGAGCCAATAACTCTGGAGTGGTCGCTGAGTTATTACTGGTCGGGCTAGGCAAATTAGGGAACTTGCCTTGGTATCTATAATTGGCATAGTCAATCGCCATTTGCGCAATGTTGGGCTTTCCCATCAATTGATACGCCATTTCCGCTATGGAATTCGATTTCCCAAAGGCTATACAGTGGTTCTGAATGCATTTGATGTGTATATCAATCGATTCCCTAATATTGTGGGCGTGCTGTGGCGGAAGATCTAATTTGGAAGCACAAAGTAGTGGGCTATGATTAGAAACAGTATACAATAGTATATGAAAATTCCAAGTTGGAAATACTGAATTCGTGAACAAGAACTTGTTATTTCGCGCTAGATACAAACCCAACAGTTTTGCGTTGTCATGGGCTATTTTGATAGAGTCGCTAAATAATTTGATTTTGGCGAAATTGTCGGATTCTCTGACCAATCTCCGCAACAAAAACGGTGTATTTAAGAGATTCCTGATTTCATTTTGGTGTACCAATAGCTGGGCAACAAACCAAGTTGATTTTGGGTCCGTGATGGGCAAGTTATTCTGTAATATCTGGATGTGTTTATCGATATAATCTGGTAGCGATGCTTTCCATTCATTTAGTGAAGCCTGGAGGGTTCCAACGATGTAATCGCAATCTTTTATGGCATTTTTCTGGGTCAGTGCAAAAAGCTTGAGCACTTTACGATATATTCTGTACAAAAGTATCTTGTAGGTTGTCAGAGATTGGTTAGGTACACCAGGTGTATACCAGTCATTCGATCCAAGTACTTGACGACCGAGTAAAGCATATTTTTTATCAGAGGCCTGTAACAGTATTTCGCTGTTCAAAGGCAGGTATATTTGATTGTCAGAGTCATTAATCAAGTTTTTCGCTCTCTCTATCAGATACGAATCTAATTGGTACATTACCCACCATATTGAACGTATATTTTCACGCTCATAGTCAAACGGTGATAGATTTGACAAGGACTCCTCGTTATTGATCCCCAGCTCTTTTGCAGTGTCCAATGTCGCAGCGAAATATATTTGACATTCATGATCCTTTTTCAAGCCTGCGTTAGAAACCATTTACGTGCTGCGGTGTGAAAGATATACACCATCGCTAGTACCCCGGTCACAGTCGGGTTTGAGATGAGGAGGGGGAAATACGAAACAGCTTTTTCATAGTAAACGTGAGACATTTCTATTCTATTATTGAGCCCTTCAGGAATCATTTCCGGTTTCGCTATCAGCGAGCCAAATGAGTATAATATGTATTTTAATGGTGGTAGTGACTTTGCTGAAGTTCGCACGTATTCCTCATGCAGACAAGAGTATGGTGAATTCTGGTATAGCAACGCTAAATCCAGCAAGGATTCGTGTTCTTTCTCAAACAAGTACTTTCTCTGTTCTTCAGTCAAGTCTCTTTCCGTTTTTATCGTGGGTTTGTTCACATCCAAATGCTCAAATTGATTTTGAACCGGAAGTATTGAATTTTCAGAAGAGTATGGACTGGTATTGCTGTAAGCGTCTGATAATAAGTTTTCCAGTCTTTTTAATCTCTCCTCTAATTCTCTTTGTGTATCTCCAGCTCTGGGTTTGCTTTCAGAGTAGACCTTTCATTAACAAATAATTACGCATTCGATTTTTGCAGCTATACAGTTGGAACAAGGCTTTCCTCTATCGCATTTCCTTTTCCTTTTTACGCAATGATCACAGGTATTATTTTTTCGCATGTTGTTTTGAATTTGCTAAAAAATATTTGTGACAGGTCTTTAATAGCACAATGGCACCTCACAATCCACTCCAGACACACAATGAATCAATTTCATAATTACAGATTAATTTACCGCACCAGTTCGCTTTATTAGATATTATATGGCTGCTGTCATGTAATTGTTTGAGGTATCTGTATTGTTAGACCGATTTGAGTGTCTGATCATGTATTGGCAATATTTTTACATAACTATGGCGCTGTATGCTTACCATGTTACTTGTGGATATTTGCTGCAGCATTACGAACAAGAAAAGTATGTTTGCGGGGAACGAACCATCGGAACAGATTCTTGGAAAAATCATTTTTAATGGCTTGCCATCTCAAAACAGACAATGGCACTGAAAACCATTAATTATTACACCGCACATAAACGTATAAATATATTAATTTGGATGGAAAAATGGGTCTGATGAAAGTAAAAGATCAATGTAGTTTGAATCTTGCTTGTTTGGTTGCATAGTTTGAATTCCTTCCATTTCAGTTCCGCCCATGAACGACCCGCCAAACATTGGAGTTTGCATGTCATTATTACTCCAATTCATTGGCTGCGAATTATATTGTTCAGACGGCATTTCTGAATTTGTTGAAATCCAAGGAGATTGAGTTTCCGATTGGTCAGATCTATCGCTGGAATTTTTGTAGAATGGACTATTGACCGCACTTGGGTTTGGCAAAGTCTTGATCACACTTGGATTTTTGCCAGATGATTTGAAATTCAGGTAATCCTTTGCAACTTGAATGGGATCAGTTAGAGATATCAAATAATCCAAGGTTTCAGAGAGAATAGGCTCCGCTTCGTAAGCCAAAGTGTGCTCTCTTAAGCAGTGTACGTGTACTTCCAAGGATTCAGCAACTTTAGCAGCTTCCAAAGAAGGAAGCTCCATGCGGAATGCACAAACAAGAGGAACAGCAATGTGGAAAATGTATCGACCCAAGGTAGCAGTACAAAAATCAAAGTTTGGGTTTCTTCTTAAAAAGCATTGCAATATCACAGCATTTTCATGGCAAATATTTATCGACTCCAGGAAGGCGTGAGAGGACAGCGCAGAATTTGGGTTTTCAATGATATTTTTCAACATGCACGGGTTGTAAACCAGAGATTTGACATGGTTAAATTGTACAATTGTGTGCAGTACTACCCAAGTAGTTTCAGGGTCAACAATAATTGCGTTAGACTGTACAAGAGGGAAGTGTGCAAGGATATGGTTTGGCAGTGATCTCCACCATTCTCTAAGTGAGCTACTAAAAGCTTGCATCACATACAATGGTTGCATTTTAGTATCTTTCTGCTGAGTAAGATGGTTGAACAGAAGCACTTTGCCAAATATTCTAAATAAAAGTATTCGGTACGCTTCCAAACTTTGGTTAGGTAGACCGGGAGTGAACCATTCTATGATTAATGTCAATATACCTGGTGAAGAAAGCATTTGCATTCCTACTAAAGGCAGTTTATCTTGCGCATGATCAAAATTCACCTTGTTGGTTGTTGGTAGGAAAAGCTGATTATCTTCATCCTGAATATAATGTGCATTTTTTTCCATCAAGAATCGGTCCAACTGATACATACTCCACCAAACTCCTCGATAATTTTCTCTTTCATAATCACCTTCAGCCAAAGCGGCAAGTTTTTCTTCGATATTCATGCCAATATCCTTTGCCATTGACACCGCTAACGAAAAGTAGGTCATTCCTTCTTTAACTGGAATTAGCAACAAATACCTCTATCATTTCTGATGGCTGATAAAGCAATTGTAAACAGAGCCAAGGTTCCAATCAAACTTGGGTTTGCTATTACTGCAGGAAAGTACGACATTGCCTTATCCAAATAAATACTTCCCATTTCAATTCTGTTGCTAACATCATTAGGAACCATTTCTTGGCTCGCCTTTGTGGAACCAATCGAATATAAAGTAAAATTGACCATAGGAGACTTTGCTGCTGCTTTTCTCAGGAAATCTGCAGTGAGAAAGACAAATGGACATTGAATAGAAAGGAAAGAGAGGTTAATCAAATCGTCTCTTTTGGTTTCAAATAGAAATTGCTTGGTTTGGCTGGATAATTCCTTAGTCACTACATTGGTGAACATTTCACCCTCCATTTTCGAATTCATATTATTCGTCATAAAGAAAGTTCTGTCTGGCATATATCCGAACGAATTCCCTTGCGATTGTGCAAGCAGTGCTTCCAATTTGTGCAATCGATCCTCCAAATACTTTTGATTTTCAGTGTTTGGTTTTTGCCTAGTTTCGGCATAGAAACACTCCAGTTTAGAGGCAATGCAGTTTGAACATTTAGGACGGCCGCGGTCACATTTGCGTTTCTACATTAAGCAATTCTATACTTTTTTGATGCAATTATCACAAGTGTTGTTTCTACGCATTACAATATTTTTGCAAGATTTAATGTGGCAATCTCAGCCGCTATCCATGTTGCACCCCGCGCGCATGCTATTCTGGAAAGCTATTTATCCGAAGCCGATTCCAAGTCAAGATACACGGCCCGTTTAATCAGCTAGTTATAAAGATACATTTTTCGAATGCAGAGAATCAATGCCAAATCGAATATGCCCAATGGCAAGTGTGTTTCATTGTGTTTCGATACTCAGCCTCCTGCCACAATGCTCGAAAATTCACCCAAACTATGAATCAGTGACTCACTTTTGAACTTAATGTAATTTAAAGCATACAATCACATAATGGAGTTGAGAGCGCATTAAACAAGTATCGGCAGTTTAAATAGATACCAGGGTATCACGGATGAACAGTGATCCGGATTATGCCAAGACCTATCTATCCTCGAGTTGCGGGGAGCAAAGACAAAGGGCCCACAACACTTGGTAATATTTCTGGACACATTTCGATTTTCTGATTAGGGCGGCCATAGTTGTCCAACAATATGATAAATTTTTTGTCCACTATTTAAAAATGAATCAGAAAATTGACAAATTGATAGCCTGGTCAAAAGATACGGAAAACAATGTCCATATTAGAGATGTAGAATCTTTCACTAGGAAATTGCTGCAGATCAATCAGCAGAAATCTGAGCATTTACACATAATCGCAGATTTCGATATGACTCTAACTAAATACTGGCAGAACGGAAAGAGATCTCTGTCATCGCATGGAGTGCTAGAAGAGTCTTCCGTCCTGGATGAGACAGTACATTGCTCTAATACAGGTGAAAAGAAAAATGCGAGATACTTATCACAAGTTCTATCCCATTGAAATATCGCATTCGATCACAATTGAAGAAAAGACTAAAGCAATGGTGGAATGGTGAGATTTTGCTAATGCAGGTGGACTACAACTCATACACTGTTGCAGAACGCTGGTTTAACGAGACAAGATATTAAAAACATGGTAATAGAGAAACCTGTTACCTTTCGTCCACTTTTGCATGAATTTATAGAACTGGTTTCTGAAAGAAAGATTCCCTTGCTGGTTTTTTCTGCTGGGTTAGCTGGTTAATGTGTCTAATATAGATGTTATTGAAACAATACTCGTTAATAATGAGTTGTGGACTGACGATATGGCCATTGTGAGTAACAGGATGATATTTGAAAACGACGTATGTGTTGGATTCCAAGATCCGTTGATTCATGCGCTAAATAAGAATGAAGCAGGAATGTCTGAAAATGTACATGCACAGAAAGTTAGCAATAGAGATAATGTGGTATTAAACTTCTGATTTAGGTGTTGATGGGTGACAGTATTGGCGATTTGAAAATGGCGGATGGCATTCGTCATGATACAAAATTGACCATTGGTATCCTATTTCTAATTAGGCTTCTTGAATCATGATGTCGAGCTGTTGCTAGAAAAATACGAGCAAAACTTTGACGTTGTGTTGGTGAACGACACCTCATTAGAATTCGTCATTCGGTTGATATCTGCAATTGAATAAATATTTTCAATAGGATTGTTTTTCTCACTTAATTTGGATTGATTGAGAAAGTCATTTGCAGGACACAGACAATTGGTCACAAAAAGGCTCAGCGCTATGATACCTTGCAGGTTATTGTTTGCAATGTATATGCGCTTCGTCGGCTCCTGCCATGCAATAGATTAAAGGGCTGTAGGGGTTTCTTTGTAATCGTCCTTTGCGAAATCGAAAAAGGAAAATGCGTGTGCAACAAGTTTCAAGATTTGCTGACCACAAGCATAAAGCGCACGATTCGCTTGCATTCAACCTTCCCAAAATGTTTTTAGAAACTATAGACTTGATTGGAAATTATTCGTTTTACTGTTCGTTTGTCCTCATCATTCTGTGCCAAGTGTTTCCCCAGCTGATGACTTACTTGATGTCCAATCCATTCGCTAATCAACTGCAATGGTCAATCGGACCCCATGGACTGGAGTTACAAACGGTATTATATGCGGTCTACCATCCTACAGTATTTGAAATTGTATCTCACTATACTTTTATTCCAGATTTGCTAGCTTGGCTCGTTATCATACTCAATCTTACAGATACATACACTTTATACTTTTGCGGGTTGATTTTGGTGCTTCAAATTATTTCTTTTAGGGAAAAACTTGTGTTACTTTTGATTCCAGTTTATTGTGGGTTAATTTTCGCCGCGGTTCAACTAAACAACCTACAAAATGCATTTTACTGGGCTAAACTGGTTTTGTGTATTGACGCAATGTTTAGAACTCTCTGTCACTTTTTTGGATGGCTACCTCCTTTCTATATGGGAAATAACAAAGGCTGGGTGAAAATTCTTGATGAATTATGGCTTTTAATAACCAGAAAACCATTGCATTTACTGGCTTCATTTCCAATGGGATATTTCTCTGAAATGGCGGCTTCTGTTCCTGGGAGATTGTTTCCGATTCTGTTCTACGTGTTTCTGCTCAAAATAGGACTCAAAGGGGAAATAATCAGAGATTACAAAGCTCTAAAGACCACCGTTCATGAAATTGTAAATGAAACGAACTGGGATGGATTTAGTATCACGAGTTGCTTATTCAACAATCGCAAACGGGAGGCACACACACTCGCTACTGTAACATCTTGCATTCCCGCCTTTTATATCGATTGTATGATTCAGCTTGCTCTTGGATTTGGCTGGATAATTGCTAGTTTTGACAACTCCTTGGGTCACTTCAACCTGGAAACGAAATCTCTAGTCCTTCAAGTATCTGCGTTGACCGCATGCTTTTTCATCTGGTTCTATTCGAAACTGCTACTAGATCCCTCATATACAGATTTGAATGTATTTTGCGATTTTCAGGAAGCTTTGATGGTCTACGATGGACTCTGCTGCTTGATTGCAATCTACTACTTGAAGTCCACTTACAACTGGATTATACTCGCTCAGTTGATACTTCATCTGATCAGTATGTGCTGTAGATGCATGTTCTTTAGTTTTAATGATTCACGATGTTTTAAAAATTCCAAAAAGGCCTAGGCGTGTAACAATAAAGTGTTTCTAATTTATTCGCAATAGATGTATTCGTTAATGTTTGGTTGACCAGTTGGCCCTTCAGTGATGCTACATTTTTGACGGGAAATCAAGAACCCACACAAGTTTACGACTCCGTTATCTCCCCAAGTTTGGAAAGTAAAGTCGTCGTCACCAACCAATCCATTAAACAAGTAGCAAACACTATTTCTAGGGTCCCAGTAGAATCTAGTGCATGAAGAATTGTCTGAACAAGCACCTCCGCAGCCAGAGTTTGCAACTTGAACAGATCCAATCAAGTCAACTCCATGGATACCTTTGGTCCAGTAGCATCCAGAGCTATACACTGCGTCACCATCGTGGGTCATCAAAGCTTCACATGTGAATGACTTGTGTTGGCACATTCCAACTGCGATATTCTGAGCAGACACAAGAGAGAGTAAAGTAGTAATAGCGAGCATCGGTATTTGTTTTTGATTCATTATTCAATAGTTGTATTTATACCCGCAAAGGTCTGTTGCAAGTTGGCCGAAAGAGATGGTTAGCTCCGAAGGTGACTCTCAAAAGGGTATTTTAAATCAGAACAAGAGACGCTCAAGGGGAGAGGTTTTTAAATGAATAGATGTCTATTTGAGCGAGGCAGGTTCTTGATTGCTGGTACATCATATTACTCTTTGCTATTATTGAAGTGTTACTACTCAGCCGATTCGGTGTGTAGTTGAAAGGATCAGATGAAAAAGCAACCATAATGGGAACCTCTTTGACTTTTAAAAGAGCGGTTGTGTTACACGCCGTACTACCACACAACTGAGATTCAAGAAAAATATTCATTTATTGACCAGTAAGTTGCTCAGTTGCCTTAACCGATACTTTTTTGGTGGATTTGTCACCCCTGTTCAGTAAATCCTTTAGATTGCCTCCAAATTCCAAAAGATCAGCAATCATGTATCCATAACAAAGGTGGGAATAGTAGGATAGATATTCCGCCTTGTTTGTTGCCATTATATAAGCCGAGTCAGCCAGATAGACAATCAAAAGGAGCACTTCGCACCCGCTGCAAACCAGCAAGTACTTGTTGGTTTCTGTTGAACTTTCACTGGCGATTTCAATCTTGGTTGACAACACATAAAAGAAGCCTACTTCAATAACCAATTCGAATATCAAAATGATCCAAGTTGGCAAATTGATGAAATATGTTTGAATCAAATTGTTCATATCAGTCGAGATACTTCCATTGTTTTGGGAGTATGCAATTGAATATGAAAACATCCGAGCAAACTTGAGAACAAATACTAGCGAAATAGGTGCGAATACCCACCAAAACTTTCGTTTCAGGATTGAAATCATTGACTGAGCGCGATACAAGATTTCAAAGAGCACCCACCACTGTTGCACGATATCCAGAAATACAAAGGTGTTATAGGAAGATAATACACTTGTCGCTCCCTGAATAGATTTGACACCTTTTGCTAGAACATAGAAAACTTCTGCCAAGGCTTTGAGCATTGTTAAAAGAGCCAAGCCTAGGATACGATAGTGGTACGTCTTTGCTACTGCAGAAGCAGTCTTTAAGCTTTGATAGGAAACGAGTTTCTTTACAAATGGGCGAAAGATAATCGCAATGGTCATGCCCAGGACAGTAGCCGATTCACTAGTGCTTTCTAATTGATCGTAATTTAGTGTTACCGTCGCCATTCCTATTCAGTCCTTTTTGTATAAAAAAGTTGATAGTTTCTTGTCACTAATATGATGTAACCGTCAACATACAGGTGACATAAGCAATAATCTTTCTAACCAACCATCCATTAATTGGGTTGATGTTTCTGTATGATTCGATTATTGAAAAAGTCTTAGATGCACATAGAATGGCGGGTTTAGTCCCGCAAGTTCTCAAAATCAACTAATTTGAAAGCTGCTATATAAATGAAGCAGACTGGGCCTAATCAATACAGGCTTTGTTATCTAGAGGTGCCGAATATTACATCGGCTGTAGTATTCGGTTTGATTTAGTATTTTACTCTTAGTCCCAATCAACGCCTCGTTATCTTTCAATTTCTGCGACTACAAGGAAGCTGAAATGTGCTTCTCAGGCACACCCATGATTCCACTACCTTCTCTAGCTTGAAAGTGCTCAAAGTAACCTTGAAGTGAAATTGGAGCTGAAAGTCAGTATACACAAAAAGTGTTGTTGAAATCAAAGTAGTATTTACAAACTAAGATAGGAGTACTCGGCCTAATACAAACGCGTATGATATCTTTTGCAACTGGCTTTAGAAAGGTGGAATCATTCAAACAACAATTGTAGGTTTGTCGAGGTGATTTCATCCAAAAGTTGGCTCAGTTAATGTTAGGATTGCCATGACTTGACCATCTACAGAGTCAATGTCATTTTCAATCTTCCAACTTTTGCAACTCAAAAAAGTTCTGAGCCAAAGACAATTTATTATTAGATTACCATTCAAGGCCAGAGTAATCTGGGCATCCCAATACAACTTCTCTCTGTTTAGTTCTGATGGCTGAACATGAACCTTCTTCATATTCAATATGATCTGGGTTGATTCCAGATTCTTGACGGCTGCTTTCAGAATAGAACTGCTTATACCATCTTCTGAATTCCTTAATTTGCTTGTCATCACGAATTAGAATTGGAGTTCCTAATATTAAAATTTGTTACTTGGATATTCCTTGTGGTTCCAAATCTCAATATCTTCCCCAAAGGCAAATTTGGCTTCACGAAGAATGTACCATACTAATAATCCTGGAACGCTCTTTTCAGCAAAGAAAGTATCGTGCATAGTACATTCGAGAGCTTTGGATGGAGTAAATGTCTTGACCATCAAAATAACTACATTAATACCAAATTACATCCGAACGGAGTGTTAAATTGGAAATACATGACAGAAGAAGGGCCACACATAGTTACAGTAGTGTATACTTTATCAGGAAGGAAAGGCTTTGTATCATCAAATACTGAATATACCCTAGCCCAGTTTGTAAACTTCAATACATGTGGTTTATCTTCATACTTTACAGATTCAATGGTGTGCTTGATGTATGTGAACAGCGATAGAATCGGGAAATGCAATTTGCCATGCACTACGTCAAAGTGAGTCCAATCAGCACTGTTCTCTGCTACATCCTGCATGTGCAAATGAACTTTGCGTTCCGCTTCTCCATAGTAGGTCATTTTGTTATCATCAAATTGTTGGAATCTGAATAATTCATACTGCGGGGGACGATTTTCAGCATCATACCAAACGTAAATATTACCCATGTATTCAAATGATGTCCAACTTTTTACACGAGCATTGTCTGGTACTTTTGCTCCTGGAATATGCACGCATTTTCCATCTTGTCCAAATCTCCATTCATGGAATGGACATTCCAAAGTATCGCCAATTACACGACCTAAAGTTAACGTAATTGTACCACCAATTGCCATGTTGGCTCCCAAGTGAGGGCAGATTGCATCTGTGACTGAAATCTTTTCACTGTCTTCACCTCTAAATACTGCAAACTTTCTTCCCAAGCAAATCTTTTGATACACTTCACCAGGTTGAACTTCTTTGCTAGAAAAGAGTCTATACCATCCATTTGGATAAGGCGGAGGGTATTTCCATGCACGATGCTTTCTTGAACCATTCTTTTCGCTGACATCTTTTTCAATTGCAGGTGCGTTCATCTTGGCAATGATATATCCTACAGCCATACCTCCAGCTAAAGTCATTACATTTCCAAATGCACCAAGTCTGATATTTTCCCACTGTGAAGCAAGAGCAGAAAACGAAACGATTGCCAAGGATGGGACAACATAAGCAAATAACTGGTGAGACGGGAAGCATGCAAACAGTGATAATGAGATGAGGGAAATTACGAGAATTTCATTTGGTGGCATGATTCCTAAATGTTCCGACAACATTTGCCAGAAAACTCGCAAGCCCAAGATGCCGATAGCAGAGATAGAGTATAAAGAGCGTAATCTACTTTCTTGATTCTTTCGCACTTGTAATCTTCGAATGAAATCTTTTGTTGCAAACATGCCAATTGAAAAAGCCAGCACATGTGAAATTGTAAGATTCCATGCTTCACTAAAGGACATTCCAGTTTCTGCGGGAATAATGAAAATGTGGAAGCAGTATTTGAACCATAATAGACATCCTACTGTTAGCTAACCTTACCAGTCAAGAATTCAATGTGGAAAACGAAATCAAACATTACATGCAAAAAATCCTTTGCATCTTTACCCAACTTTGGTGCTCTATTTGCAATTCTTTCAACTGATCTAAGGATTCCAAAGTAAGCTGTAATACCAAAAAGCAAACACAAGGTGTGTGAAAAACGAGTGTTGAAAAAGAAGCCTTGGATACCAGTAGCGACGTTTTCAGGAACAACGATAGATCCAAAGGTAAACGTATCCGGACATCGGAATAGATTAGATGGACCAGATTTGAGTTCAATGTTAAAGTACTTCAACACTTGTTGTAGATACTGATATCCAAGAGCTTGGTAATACGCGGTTGTTGAAGCAGAGATGCAAGTGTGATAACAAAACAAAAGGAATTGAGACCAAATCAAGTAGGAAAGAACTTGTGATCTGGTTTTCTGTTGCAGTGTTTGTTTAAGTTGGATCACTCCCATAACTACATTGTAAACAAAAGTTGCAGTGAATAGTCCAATCGGAATGTAGACAAGGACTGTCGATATCATTTCGTTTGCAAAAACAATCTAGAATTCTTTTAGCCTCTTTATGCGGATGTCTGTGCGGCGGCTCTGTCGTTTGATTCAAAATGACGAGTGCACTCTGAATAGAAAGTGCGCGTGGAGTCTATTGTACAGCCAGCAATTCTGCTGGTTCGGGGAGGCTTGCCATATAAGCGGTATGATTATTAATATCTCACAATAATAGAAGAGTATCAACCCTGGTAGCAGCCCCCGGAATGATTTACCTTTCAAGTCAACTGCCAGCGCTGTAATTCCATGATCTCAGTAGAAAATCCATGCCCCACAAATTTTTATTTTTTTTGATGTACAGAATTCCACGATTGAACATTTCAATTTTATTCAGGAGTTTTGCGACCAAAGCGAATATAAAGACTGATGCAAAGAAGGCCAGCGCTATCCCTACAACTTTCAAGTATTCTCGAATGGATGGCCCAAGGGTTAATTTCAATCTCAAGAAAATTAGGCAGCTAAATGGAGAGGAAAAGATTGATTTACTACGGGATTATATCAAGACCAAATCGTACAATGAGGCTGTATTTGTCTACGAGTTGATTGTCAAGAATGGAATCGCAAATCGTCTGAATTACAATCACCATCACACTTTGTTTCATTTACTGTTAAAAAGAGCGGAAGAATACAAATCTGCAATCCAGCTCATTCATGAGCAGTTGAACCTGCACAAATTTGAACCGACTGAAAACTTTTTCAATGATTATTTGATTTGTTTAATTAAATGGGGAGATATCACTACAGCTAACCGACTGATTGAACAGATGGGGAAGGACAGCTTGCAGGTACACATTTCTGCTTGGTCTTTTCTGTTTAAATACTACAGCAAACAGGTTGGAGTAGCGGTGTGGAAAGAAGGTGCCGAAATGTATGAAAAATTTGAAAAGATTATTCCAAAACAAAGGCCAGATAGATCTACCTATCTTTCCGTAATGGAGCTATACACCAAGTTGGGTAATTTGGAAAAAGTTTACAATGTATATCTTGAGGCTGATGAAAATGTTCCCCGACTGTACACCTTGCAGGTAAAGCGGACACGGGAAAGAAGTCCAAATTGGGCTGAAGACACGAAGTTGCAATTTTTCAATTGTTATCTATCAGCAGTTAACAAATATAGTCCTGATAAAGTTCTAGAGGTTTTTGAAGACATGTATCAAACTGGAATATACAGCTTTCCTGTTTCATCTAGACAAGCTTCATTTCATATTATATTCAGATACTTGAGCGAACTACCATCTAGTACTCTGGAAGAGCAACGTGAAGTTATCAAACTTACCAAAAAGTACTACGGGTATCATAAAGAATGCAAATTGCCGTTGGATTATCTATTGTATGGTAGGTTAATTTCACTCCAAACAGACGAAAAAAACATCTACGAATGGTACAGATTAGCAATCACTTTGCTTGATTTACAGCCAGGAACTATAAAAAGACAAGCAGTCGATTCTGCACTTGTTCAAACTTTGTTTAAAACTGATTATATTCAGAAAGCCCTTGAAGAATTCAAAATTCAACGCGAATATTCACGAAAGCCCGTCAAAAAGATATACTACGACTTTATCGCGCACTACACAGAGAATGGGGATAAGGAAGGCTTATACACCATGGCTGATTATATTAAACAAGACTTTGAAGGTGATGTAACTATGGAAAAGTATAATTCCAGGGATAAAATGAATCTTCACATATCCACATTAAGATTACAAAAATAAACACCATATCAGCGATTTATTTTCCATCACTGACATCAAAGTTGTTTGTAACTTTGGAAAGTAAGTGATCGCCATACATGATTGGCTGGTACTTTGGTTTCCCACCAGTTTGTTCCACACAGATAGGCAACGGTTCAATTATAGCATCAAAGTTTGGTTCAAAAAAGAACGGTACGGAAACCCTATAATTGGTTTTTGTGTGTATTACACGATGCAAGGTAGACTTGTACAAATCATTGGTCCAGTTGTTGACCATATCTCCAATATTGATCACGAAATGACCCGGAATAGGGTCGGCACTGATCCATTCACCGCTCTTGGATAAAACCTGAAGGGCACCAGTGGTTTCATCGGTATTCAAGATTGTTAAACATCCGTAATCAGTATGTTCCCCGCAACTTATACCTACATTATCTACTTTTTTTAATGGTGGATATCCAATCAATCAGAGTTAATGAAAACTACCTCATAACCCAGAAAGAGTTCTCCATGTACTTGTCAAAGTAATGTTCATCTAGTCCTAATCCCATTGCCATTGCGCACATTGTTGCCAGTCCTATTTTGCGCATCTTTAAAACATACCCGTCTACAATTTTGTTGAAATTGGCTGGTCGAGGAGGTTCGGGATTCTTTCCAGCTAGAGTTTTCAATCCTCGCTTTTTAATAATGTGGTCTTGGTCGACTGGAGCATACAAATCAACTCCTTCATGCCAATCCTGAGCATACAGAGTGATATTTTGTCCTAGTTTTTGATACCCTCTCGCTAAATCGTTCTTTGTAATTGAAATTTCTTGCTTCTCTGATATTAATTGAGAGTACCTTCTTCAGGTAAATCAAAGAATTCTTTTGATAGTGTGCGGATTTCAGCCATTTCCTCTACTGTTAAACCATGTCCCTTAAGGTACAAGAAGCCAAATTGAACGCAGGCGTCATGCAGTGATTTCGCAGTTTTTTGTTTTTCTTGGAGTGAACTTTCATTTAGGAATGCTGAAATATCGACAATTGGGAGGGCGTTGGTCATTAAAATAAAATTAAAAGGAAAACATGATATATAAGCGTGTCTCGTTTAGGCTGAAAGTGAATAAAAATTAATCACCGAGATCACTGTTCAGTTTAGCTTAAATTTGGTTTTTATTTACGCTCTATCAATATGGGCGGGTGATGTAGCTGTCGTAGGTGGTCAACTGCGGTGCAGGTTGCGGTTTCTGGTCAGGTTTCTTTTCTGCCTTGTATACAAAGACATAATTGATTAGTCCCATGGCAACTGCTGCTGTGACCAAAAACATGCAGGGGAAGAAAGCCAAAACATCAGCATTGCATCCAATTGGTGGGGCACCAGGCTGAGCATTTCTAATGTTTGGAAGAGCAAACAAGATAGCACCCACCGCAGCTATAGTTGGAGGTTCAACCTTTCTGCCTCTGGTCCAAATAGATAGAGTTACCAAGAACGCAGTAGAAGAAAGAACCCACATTGTACAGTACAAGAAGATACTAAAGACTATAGTAATAGTTGTTCGTTGTAACGAGATGTTGAAGAGTCGTTCGACCGCTGGGCCGTCGGCTCCGGATATCTCTTGTACGTCAATGGTACTTCTCCACAGATCGATACTTCCTGAAAAGTCATACCCAAAAGGTATTGGTTGTTGAGTTTTGAAATCCTTTACCATAACAGAGACGACAGTGTCATAAGTATCGAACGGATAAGTTACAGTGTGTGCATCCAAAATTGGAATGGTTGAACTAATTTGTTGGAGTGCATCTTTAGCGTCTTTAAAATCAGTAGATTTTCCATTGATAACAACAGAGTAGTTGACAGTTGAAATCGCTGTAGAAACCAGACTTAATTGAAGGTTTGCGGGGCTAAATGATGTAATGAGATTGGTGACGTTTACATCTGCAGGAACTCCTGCACCTAGACCAGCCTGCTGTCTTTTGTTGAAAGCTTTATTGTTCTGCCAGGTGCATATTCCAATTACTGCCAAATATAAGACAAAGCATGCCACGAGAATTAATTTTTGATGAACCTTGAGGCCTCCAACTTGATAAGTCATTCTATGCTGGGTAAGTCTTTGCTGGCCTTTTATATTTGATTTTCGGTGTTTCAAAACATAGAGGTGTGGCGTACTTGGTTGGAAGAATTTTAGATTGTGTCCAACACAAAAGCAATGGCAAAAGAAACTTACTTGTCATTTGTGGACTATATCCGGCATTGAGCATCATCATCGTGAAATGATTCTGGGACAGAGTTTCTTTATATTATTTTCTGCTAGTGCGAAACATCAAAGAGGGCGAAGCGCGGAACCTCGGTACTGCTGCAAAGAACTTTACATGATAGAAAAGTGTAATTACTACCGAACAAATATGAGCTCCAAATTAATTATCAAGAACAGAAGCGCAACAACGAATCTGGTAGAAATAATCGAGAAATTGATAATTCAATATACGACAAAGTGTGAACCGCATCTACACCTTAGTCTATCAGATATCTGGTACGTGTCGTTTGGTTCTCAAAACTCCTGGTATGGAATATAAGAGGAAAGGAGTTAAAATTGAATTCTAGCCCAGAAGAAAATATTGAGTCTCGATTGCCAGTCCATAGATACTATAGCAGCGAGCCCCAGATTAATCTAGTGACTGTGGGGTGTCATTATCTGATATTAGTATTGCAGGTGTGATATTTTGTTCGGCATGGATGCTACGATCTGTAATTGTTTTCCTTCCACCCACTTATCCACGTCAATTCGGATATAAAAATCTACCGCTATCCATGAGCAAACCCAAATAAATGGCTTTCATTATAGGAGGAAAAAGAGTTAGTCAAAGATTGTTGTTTGCCATTGGAGCTTTCTTGTACATTGCGATTATTGTGATTTGCACTGTCTTTAACGGTATGTCTTACAACCATCGTCAGGGATCTGGGGTTGGTGAAATAACGAGTTCCAATGTAAATGTTTCAAACCAAATTATTGCATTTAATCCATCTACCCTTCAAATCACAGTAATCTCAAACTAAGCTAGCTTATTTCCTCAGTTGGCTCTGCAGTAAATTACTCTATCGTAATCAATGGTAAATCTAACGACTTTAAAGTACTATTTGTTAATGTAGGATGCCAAAGATTCTCTTCAACAAGTTTCCAGCAGTATCCCGATCGTCAATGCTCATACGGTTACTTATCCCTTTGATACTTATGACACTGTCGTATCTGTCTTGGTCAAAGAATTTGCTTCCCAAAAACCAATTCCTTTCAGCTATGACTTTTCCGGTGCAATCGACTTGTGGAAGAGTGATATTGAATCTTTCAATGGAGATGTCTTTGACGGTCCTGCAGAAGAGAAATTGTTTACTGTAACTCTATCCCGAACCTACATCACTATTGTGTTCAGTATCTTCTTGTATGCCATCATGTGGGTGCTGTCTGGTTCTGCATTTTTGGTTATCTTGTCTATCTGGACAAGAGGTAGAAAAGTAGAACCTCCAACTATTGCTGCTGTAGGTGCTATCTTGTTTGCTCTTCCAAACATTAGAAATGCTCAACCTGGTGCCCCACCAGTGGGATGTAATGCCGATATTGCAGCTTTCTTCCCTTGCTTGATTCTTGTTACTGCTTCAGTTGCAATGGGTCTAATCAATTACTTTAGTGTGTACAAAGCAGAACCAAAACCTCAACCAGCAGCAGCGCCATTATTGAAAAATGAAACTATTGTCAATATTGAATCAATCAAAGAGAGACCACCGTCAATCAATAAGGATGCAAAACCAGCTTCAGTAAAGTCTGAAAAGAAGGAAGATGAAATCACCAATCAACCAAGAGTTGAAATTCAATAAGATATAAATATATTCGGCACACTTGAAATTAAATATTTTCGCCAATCTTTCTCTTTGCATCTTTAGCTTGAGTGAAATCTAGTTTAATTTTAAATCACCATCGGCTGGCGGTTTGTTTCGCATTTCTATTAAAAGTTCCGCTACTTCTAATTCCCTGACCGCAACATCATCCGGGACAGTATAAACTGGTTGCAAAGGCTTTGGCATTTCTACTTTTTTACGATATTGAAGTGGTTTCAATTTCCGTTTTGAGTTGGTTTGGGCCAATCCGTTAGACAGTACATTAATCGCATCATTTTCTACAATAAAATGAAACATTTACCGAGTTCATCAAGAGAAAGACTCGAAATCAAATTGCTGAGATCTTCGATAGTCATCTCAGCGTGTGGTTAACTAGAAAGCTAAATTTTTTCAAAAGAAAAATTTGACAACTGCTGATTACCCAATGCTCGTTAGCAAGGGCTTGTATTATATATTTATTTCACTAGTCTTCAATATATACAGTTTCTAATTCCACATAGTCGTAGTCTGGTGTTGGTCGCCGCCTTGCCCGATACAAGTATTCACAAATTACAGCAAAGGTTAATCCGCAACCGCTTCCTCTTACATTTGCCTTAAATTAAATCCAGTTACCAATATATCATGAAAATCAAATTGCCGATAAGGAAGAAACCCTTGAACTATTTCACTGCCAAAAGACAACAGCAACATCAAAATACCGGTCATTATTGTATTCTTTAGGGTACTCCGCTGCCAAACAAAATATAATACGAATGATAGGGTGAAAAATCCAGTGAAATGGAGTGTCTTGTCGTTCTTTAGAAAGTTGGGTAAGAGAGGTACCACTGTTGAATTCGGTAAAAATCCTAGCAGCGCTAGTAATCCAAGCATTATTACTACGAGAATCACCGCTTGAAGTCGCATGCAGAGTCAAAAATTGTAAACAAAATATCGGCCAAAAATCAAGACACGCAACTGGCACATGTTTTTATTAATCCTTCTTTAACTTCTTTTTTGGGTCCGACTCATCTTCTACTGCTCTCTTTTTTGTTTCTTTCTCATTTTTCAAATCTTTGCTTTCCTTCTTTTTTGTTTCTTCTTTCTTCTTCTCATCAATCTTTGGAAGCTGTAACGAATCAACCCTATAATTAAATCTGGGATACCATTTTGTATGCAGCTGCTTTATAGTTTTTGCAACTTTCTTTCCGTCTCCCCGAACAGAAAACGCAACAAACCTATTCTCTTTGACCTTTTGTGCCCAGTCATCGTCGCACTCCTTCCACTCGCACACTGATCGTTGCTTTTTTTGTTTATCCCATGGCTGTACTCCAGAAAAACATTCAAACGGATACTTCATTTCCATTGTGATTCTGGATTCGTGTACTCCAGTCTGCAACCATATTTTGAGAATATCTCTCTCATGTATGGATAGTTTGACTCTATGCGTAACCATAGTTTTGGAACTGACTATACAATAATATTCAATAACTAAAGTTTGTTTAATTACTTTTAATACTGTTTGAATACGCTCTTTTGGGTCTGGTACTAGACCAAAATCTGTTTCGAATAAGGATGCTCCTTCAAAAACAAGGGCTTCTACTATAGTAAACGGTGGATCTTTGCTAGACATTTTTAGATTTGGAAAAACCAAAAATCGAAATTCTCACTATAATCTGCGGCAAGTATAATGAGAAGCCGGTGAGAAAAGGAAAATCATTAATGAGCAAGTAGCGAGGCGCATGTAAAGCGAGGAATTGATTTCTTACAAAGCAGAATTTTCTCGTCTCAATATTGAAAACCAAGATCATGGACATGTCAGATAAT
The DNA here is from genome assembly GCA_027604345.1 of Boothiomyces sp. JEL0866. Classification (NCBI taxonomy): domain Eukaryota; kingdom Fungi; phylum Chytridiomycota; class Chytridiomycetes; order Rhizophydiales; family Terramycetaceae; genus Boothiomyces; species Boothiomyces sp. JEL0866. Next base: position 141,804 of record JADIIZ010000013.1, read on the forward strand.
AAAGTGTCATTTGACAGGCTTTTTATCTTGTCTATCGATTACGTGATTTTGTCTCAACTCGCGATATGCTTAATTCCCCCACAATAGATAGAGATATTTACGCACCAGCTAAACTTTTGTCAAGCAATATCTTCACAAGTTTGGATGAGCTGCGTACTTATCAAGACAACCATTGGTGTTTGATTGCTCAAATTACTAATTACTCCCTCTCACAAGACAAAATTGTTCTTATCTTACAAGTTGGTACGGAAACAGTAGAAGCAGTATCAACTCAAGATCTAGTTCAAAATGTCAATTCTTTTTCCAACTTGGCTGTTGGAAACACCATCTTGATTATGTATCCGGCCCTGGTTGAAGGGCGAATACCACTAAATCTAGATGAAATGTTTATTTTTAACTCAACCATGGAATCACTCTTACAAGATATGCTTGGTTTGAAATCGCGTGTATGTTTTGTCAAGGATTGCAATGCAACTAAAGTATTTGCGTGCAACAACTGCAAGATAGCACTCTACTGCGGAAAAGAGCACCAGAAGCAAACTTGGAAGGCGCACAAGAAAATGTGCAGTGAAATGGCAATTTTAAAGGATATTGTATTGCTATTTGGTAAGCAGCAGGAAGTATTCAAAAGACATTGTTTCAAGCAACAAACCAAAGATCTTTTGAATTACGAAGATGAATTCAAATCGGAAGCAAAATATTTGGACATCAATCAGCAAGTTGCTGTTATCCAAGAACTGCTAGATAGTAATCAAAAACGCTGTATCGCTCCAAACAGCAGTAACGAAGATGATTATGAATTTGTAGATTATGAAAGAGAAAGAGCTGAGGAAGATTTGATTCAAAGTAAAGACAGCAATGAGAAAGTATTGGGTGAATTGCATTCACAGCTTACCCTTGGGAATTCCAATGCGGTGATCAACCAATCCGTTTCTGATGACTTTTTGGCCAATCTCCCATTAGTTTCACCAAAAGAAACCAAACTCTTTTGGTTAATCCACGTAACCCAACCGCTCTTGCACAAGGTAAAGTATGAATCTTTGGCTTGGGAAATACCATCGGACTGCAATGAGGAATTGCTCTACTGCAAAAAAGATAATACAACTGTAGTATTAACTTGTGTCGCTGGTATTGTTCCAACCTTTGTAGGATCTGAAATGATCATTAGGGTTCTTCAAGCAGACTTGATGGGCAAGTTTGAGTTGAAACAGGCTTTGTATGACGGGAAAGATGGTATGTGCACCATATGGATCAAAGAAGGAAAGTTTGAAGGATATAACCAAGATAAGCTCAAATTTTACCAAAACTTGATTAACTAAAAATATATTATATAAGGCTAAATATTAAAAAGAGTGTAGCGCTTCGTTTGGGTTCGCAATCCACTTGTTGAGCGTTTCAGAGTATTTTTCAGCCGTTGATGAGAACATGGACACTAAGCTAAAAGCATTCTGCATCATCTCCAAGGTTTTTGTCAACCCAGCAGATTGCCCATTAATCAATGTACTAATTACTTGTACACCTGCAGCTTCAAATATACAACTAGCAATATTATCTGGAATACCAGTAAAAGAGGGATTATGTGTGAGAACTATTTTGAGAATTTTGGATATCACTGCTGCTGATTCAAAGCATGTGGCTGTATATGGGTTATTGCCATTTGCTAGTGGGTCAGATAGTGACATTATGAACTGATTTTTTCGTAGCTGGATAAATAAGTAGTGGCAAAAGCAATGTAAGTATGCGATACGCCATGATGGGACGGTGGTCGAACTGTCGTCGTTCGAATACACTTGTGGAATCACTTGTAGCCATCTAGGTAGCTCGGTAACCCACCTCGTCAACTCTCCGTGAAGTTGATCTTGTTGAAACAAATCTCCCATGTTCGTTTTCAGGTGCTGTTCAACCCGTTTCGCAATTCGCATTAGTGAATAGTAATACGAGTGGTAGGTATCTTGCATCAAATTTTGAACATTTCCCGAAGGATATCCAATAAGAATATCAGATTCGTCTATAATGATGCACGGCAGCTTTGCAATTTTGGACGAATAGTAATCATATTCATAGACATGCCACCAGAGATGATCACAAAAGAGTTTAGCAGGGATATTTTCGTTGCTCATCAGAGTACCATTAGGGGAAAACCAAAGAACTTCACCACCCCGGTGGATACCTAACCGTTGAGTCATTCTAATAGCAAGCCCATAATAGGAGACACTTGTAATACTCCTCGCAGAGTTATCCGCATAGATCCCCATCAAGAGAAATGCAGCAGCAGTAAAAGGATTGGGTATATCAAGAACCTGCGGTAATAATTTCTTTGCTTGAGTGTGATATGGATCTCCAGCTTTCCAAGAGCCACCTAAAGCGATGGGTGCAGTACATGCCAATGCATACATTGAATGCAAAAGGATGGTTGGAATTTCTTTAATATTTTCCAAGAACCAAGATTCAGGAAACAGTGGTAGCTTTGAATTCACCCACGCAAAGTATACTTTAGTCCATGCAGTTAGATTTCCATCAGTTGTTCGTATGCTAGGGAATGAATAAAAGTTCCAACTGTCTAAATCCTCGACTGGAGAGATGATTGGTGTGGGTAAATAAGAGTTTTCAAATGTCAAGTCGTAATGCAAAACGGGTGTCTCTTTTGCAAATCTTTCTGGACTGGTTTGCGGTGTTGGATTTGTAGGGTTAGTTTGAAAAGTAAAGCTATAATTAGTAGAAGCAGGCGATTTTTCTTCATTCGATTCTGAATCATATTCGACTTTTGCATCCGAATGCTGGGAAGCATTTGCTCTCTTCCTTTTGGGACGTTGAGAGTAAGTGCAGCTTGCTCCAAGTTTGATGCATCGCTCGCAAGGATTTTCTCCATCGCATTTTGTTTTCTAACGTTAGCTTTTGAAAACCTATGGTTAATATGGCCATACCTTTGCTGCACAAAAATCACATGCCTTATTTGATCTCTTTCGTCTTTGAGTTGCTTGCATGCTTATGATTAATCACTAATGGTTCCTTTTAAATAATTTGAATGTGGCATACGTCCCAATTTGGTAAAGGTTGGCCTGGAGCCTTGGCCCAAGGATGGCATTGGGCGAAGCTAGGAAAGCTGTCTATTGATCAAACCTTCCTATTTCTGAACTGGAAAACTTTCTCAACATTGTAGATCTTTGAGATGCAATTTGAACTGTTTAATGTCCAATCTATGTCTACGGCCTACGCATGGAAAAATGTTGCACAGTCAGTTCTGGTACCTGTCACTTCTATTTTAGGATGATGTGGGTAACTGGCTGACAAACATTTTTCAGGGAACCATGCAACTCATTCACACAAATGAATAGAAGGTTCACAAATAATAATATAGAAACGGGTCAAATTACAGGATCTTTCCTTCTTCAACATGTAGGAAACCCTCTGGGTATTCACTAGATTGCAGCCCGGAAGTTTGCACTTTAAAAATCGGTGGCAATCCACGCATGCACCCTCCGAAATTCACAAAACAATCCATGAAACAGAATTTCGATACTCTGTTCACAATCATGCGGGAGTCCGATTTGATGGTCAGTATACTGAAAATGGGCATGGCACATTCGCCAAAGCTCAATGGACTGTATACCGGCACCTTACTTAGCAGTGTCTTTTGGAGTATAGAAATTCTAAAGTTGGAGCCCTTTAAGCAGCAGCCGTTGTGGCATTACTCATAGTGCCTATAAGTTCTTGCAAAAACGCATTTCTAATGGAGCTCCCAAGGTGTGGTGAGTCTTTGACCTCAGGTCAGTTGAGCAACATAAAAATCTTGTCCTACGGAAGTTTAGGATAATTTCTTTTTTGTGTTTCTCAGAAAAGAAAGATGGAACTTGGAAACTGAATGCTGTTCGTCATACGGAGGATCCCTGCTTTTGATAGAAAAAAGACCAAAACGGTTGATTCAATGTGCATACTGTGCAATGACGCACTGATTTGCTAATGTTAGAAATCACCGCACAATTGCAAATCCATAAAAACAGTTCATTTTATTGCATTACAAGAAATAGTGAGGACCAGTACGAGCTGGAATCACTCTTTTGTCATCAGGAACGGCATTAAAGATTTTAAACGATTCTTCAGTAACGTTGAGATTCTGATTGATTTGCAGAATTGAGGCAACATTACCACTTCGGTAGCAGTAGTTGGGAGCAGACCACACAGTCACTAGATTATCATCAGGAAACATGAATTTGTAACCTTCTTGTACTAGCTGATGCGCTCTAGCAATGAGCGTTAAATTATTCACTTGGCAGAACTAATGTCAAGTATCTAGTACTTCAAGAGTGACTCTGCGTCCAAAAAGCCATCCTGCACCTCGAGGACTAACAGCCCAAGTATCAATGTCCTCTGGATCTGACCACATCAAATCTACTATTATAAAAAATTACCGCAAAAGGCTCCTTCATGGGGAATTTCTTGACAGCGCTGAATGGTCCTAATTTGATCTAATGTGCGAATGTCTGGGGATAGCCCACCATGAACGCACAAGACTCTTCCATCGACAATCTATTATTACATTGAACTCACCGCCGCAAGAGTTATAAAGTCAAAAACGCTGCAGCATGTCTTCCATACATTCGCATTTCCATATTTAGTTTGGCATTCATCTTTAATTAATCACCAATCACCAAAAAATCCGTATATTTGAGTAATTTGTCTGCTCTCATGATTCCCTCGCAACAAAGTGATTTTGTCAGGGTATCTGGCTTTAAGCGCAAGTAATAGTGTAAATGTTTCTAAACTGTAGTATCCTCTGTCCACAAAATCCCCCTTTCATTATTATCAGGTACCATGAAAATGTAGGAAGTGTTCGGAACTTCTCCACCTACTCTAAATAGCTCTAGTAAATCGTAAAATTGTCCATGAATATCTCCGCAAATTGTGACTGGTGAACTGACTGGTTGAACATTCGATTCTTCCACTAGTAATTCCTTGACCTGTAATTAATGAAACACACTATTTCGCAAAGCTTTTTCATATCCGATTCAGGCAAGTATTGTCCTTTCTTTACTATCTCTAGCCATTCATCCGGTCCTGGTTTTAAATTATCGCTGTACCTGATCCCATTTCGAAATTGTAAAAAGTTTCTCGGTGCACTAAAGAGCAATTTTCAAGCACACTTAAGTCTTTTCAACGGAATTAGTCGGGGGTAGCTGCTTTGGAAAGGGTATTGCGAGCATTGAGTTTTTTTCTTTTTTTTCTTAATGGCAATTCAGCTTGGTTATGTTATACCAAAGGATGAGCAAATAGAGCTACCAAAACATTACTGCAGTATTAACGGATTGCCAAATAAAATCGGAGGCCTTCCAATCTGGTTGGACCCTAGGAATCCAGCTGGCAAAGTGGAGTGTGGTAATTGTTCCAAACAAATGCCTTTATTACTACAATTATACGCACCACAGGATTTCCCGCATAATGCATTCCACAGAGTAATTTATGTATTTTGTTGCAAAAGCGGATCTTGTGTAAAATCGAACAAGGGAATTAAAGTGCTACGATTGCAGTTGGAAAAAGAAAATGATATTTATAATGATGACGGAGATTTAAAAGTTGATTTTGAAGTTCAAGAGGGTGTATTGTCAAATTCTAAAGGTAAATATTTCTTAGATAGGGGTGAGTTACTGTTATATCTGCGGGAAAGCTGCACCAAGTAGATGTGGAAAGTGTCATATAAGCAAATATTGTTCGAGAGAGCACCAAGAGTTGGATTGGACGCATGGGCATCACAAGCATTTGTGCGGCACTGGAAATGAAGCGAGGGATGAAATCAAAAAATGGTTGGCAGCATTCAACTTTCCAGAGTTGGAAATGGAAGAGGAAGAAGAGCCGCAAAAGAAAATCGAAGATGTTGAACCGGAAATCATTGAAAAGTTAAACGTAAAGGAAGAAGGAGACGACCTTCTAGAAGATGAAGGCGAAACTGAGGCAGAGGTGGACAAAACTTTTCTAAAATTCCAAAAAAGAATATCGCTCGCTCCTGATCAAGTTCTGAGGTAACTATTATTGACGTAGGTATGCGAGACAACCAGAGGGTACAACTCCGCTATGGGCATCAGATATTGGGAGAGAAGCCACCATCCCAGACTGTCCCAACTGTTTATCTCCAAGAACCTTTGAGTTTCAGCTAACTCCACAGCTACTCTCACACTTGGAACTAGATAGCAAAGACCCAAATAGTATTGACTTTGGAACCATCATAATATATACTTGCAAAGCAGACTGCAGCGCAGCAAATGGGCAATATGCCGTAGAATATTCCTTTATGCAGGAGTTTGATTCTGCTGGACTAGGAGACAGTCATAGAAAAATACTTGCTGAGAGAGCAGAGAAAGAAGATTCAAAAGAATAAAAGCGCAGATTGACTCTATGGAATTTTATTGATTCTTTTTAATCTTTGCATCGTCTTTGAAGGTTGGATCAGCGTGGGTGTTAACTTTACCCATAGCTTCCCAAGCAATCGCAACAAATACTAAACCAACAGCTCCCCATTGACCTAAAGAGAGTTTGTGACCAAACCACATTACTGATAAAATGATTGAAAACATTTTTCTGGTAACAGTTACAGTGACCAACACTAGTGAACCAAAATGCTCCAAGGTCATGAAAATAAAGCATTGGCCAACTGCTCCAGCAAGACCAAATAGGAATATATCAAATATAATTTTTGGGTGAGCAGAACAGAACGAAATTGCATCAGATAATTCTGTGCTAAATGGATTAAGCAGCAAAAACACGGCCATCATCAAGCTTGAAAACATGTTCATATACATCATCATTGACGATCCGTTTACTTTGAATTTCTTGTACAATTCATCCTGGGTAGAGTTTATCGCTCCGTCAAACATGAGATTGATTGTAAGCAACAAAAGACCAAACAATGACGAAGTTGCTTCGGAAGACTTTTTCTTTTTAGGATGGAGCAACATGAACGCAGACACACCAACGGTAATCATCAACACTACCAAATATTTCTTTAGTGGGAGAGTTTTGCGGTACAAAAAGAAATTCATGATTACTACAGGGACTAATTTACATGACTTTCCAAGTATTAAAGTAGGATAATCAATATGTTTGAGCGAAGCGTATCCAAATGGTGACGCGAGAGAACTGAAAAGTGATAAGCGCAAATATTGCATCAGCAATGGTCTATCAAGTTTATCCAATTTAATATTTCGAAGTTTGATCATAATATATGCGACAGCTGAAGCAACCAGTGATTGAATAATGTTTAAAAATACAAAATATTTAAATTTCCTTCCGCTATATTCCGTTGTTGATACTCTTTCCTGAGTGATTCCCCAAGTTAAGAAACAGGTGTAAATTCCGACTACACAGATGAATAGAAGCTGATAATTTTTCAGCTGTAATCCCATAGTTTGGCAAAGTGGTAGGTCCAGCAATTTTTGACATGGGCGCTTGTGATTGGCTGAAATTAGCTGGTGAAATTTCAAACAAGGAGTGCAAAGTATTAGCGATATCTGGCTGAATTTAATTAATTGTCATTCGCATACGGACTACCTTCTTTGCTTGGTAATAAGGAACCCTGTAGTCGCTGCTATTTAACTTGAGCTTGCGAGAAAAAACAGTATTCCTACAGCTTTACTCATTTACAGCATGTCATTGAAAATCTGTCAATTACAATACCACTTTCACTCAAATCTTTTGCCTGGGTGTTACTAGTCAAAGTTCACGCGTAGATTCAAATATAGATTAGCTGCTAACGAGGAACATCTAGATTTTTCATATGCTATATCAACCAAGTGTTAGGATATGGAATCGCAGTTATTATACGAGCTATGCTCTTACAGTCGAATATAGTTGTTGTTGTGCAACCGACTTGGGCAGCGAAATTTCGGTAAATCAAAAGATGAAGAACAAACGGAGATTAGGCAAGCGCATTTCATTAAACAGCTTTTGTGTCATCTCGTCCTATCTGTGTCCTTTTTTCGAGGTTACTAATAACAACCAAGAAGGAAGGTGCCGTCAGCCACATGCGATTAAAAAACATCGAGGAGCAGTTTCGGAAAAGAAACATTAATTTATAATTCAATATGAATACAATCAATTTAAAGATTGGCGATTACGTAGAAGCGCCAAGTTCAGAGGTAGGGGGAAATTAACTCAGCAACCAATCATATACAGAGGAAAGTTAAAATACCTCGGTCCAGTTCACTTTTCCAGGGGGATTTGGGCAGGTAGAGGGTTGATTGACCATAGGTATTGACTTGATAGAGAAAGGAACGGGTAAAAACAACGGTACAGTAAAGGGCGTCTACTACTTTAGTAGTCTAGAGAACAGCGGTAATTGATTATTCATGTAGGTATTTTTGTACCAGTTGCTAGAGTAAAACAGATGGAAGGTTCCCCAGAGCAATTTAAAAGGAATGCACGGCATCTTTCAGAAAGTTTTATTCCTACTGCCCCAAGCGACTCGGTTCGCTTGCATCAAAGAGGTCTGCCGGTTACCCCAGTTCAAACTAAATACGGACGAATAAGGCGAAAGTCAAATGAAACACTCTCTTCTAAAAGCTCATCCCAAAAAGACTATTTAGAATCTAGAATACCAAAAAAGATGGTGCACAAGAGGAGCTCCTCTCCTACTCCAGGTAAATTCCATCCAAGTCGTGTCCTTACCCCTGAAAGTATGTTTTCATCAAGCATTGATTTCAACTCAAAGGATGAAGTCAGCGCACCAGCCCAGGTAAAACCAAAATCTATGCCAAGCCCAACTATATCATCCCTGTCGTTGGAAATGCCAATTCCAAAGAAATTGGTTCTTCCAGAAGTTTTTTCTAACTTGGAAACAGTTATACCTCGAAATAATACCACCAAAATGCTTACCGTGTTTAACGACGTAAAGTCTGTAGAAACTAGAGAGTTTCAACACAAACTAGAGCTAGCTAAAAAGGAAATAGCCTCGTTGAAAGCATTAAATGATGATCTGAAATACGCGCAGAATAACGAAATTTCAAAAATCAAGATGAATCATTCGTCAGAAATTATGATATTTCAACGTGAGATCCAGAACTTGCATGCAACTATAGAAAGTCATGCTGCTGCTGACCGCAATTTTCTTCTAAAAGAGAAGGCGCTGTTGAAGCAGATTGAATCCATGGAGCAGATGCATCAGAAAGACCTGGACTCTCACGAATCGGCATTGAAACAGCTGAAAGAGGCTTATCTTAAGGAAATAGGGGAAATCAATGTTAACTACGAAAACAAGCTCGTTAAAGATAAGTCAGAATTTGATTCTGAAAAAGAACGAATGAAATCCTCGTGGAATGAGATGGAAGAGCACTACAGAAAAACGGTAATGTCCCTCACAGAGCAGATAGAGCAAGCCTCTTCGACGATTAACAGCCAAAACTCGCAGTTAACTGATTATATTTTGGAGCACAACAAGGAATTAGAGCATTTCAAAGTGTGCCTTAAAGAAAACAACACCAGTACTATGGATATATCGCGAAATAGCTGCGTCACATTCTTTAACGAATTTGTTAATGCTAATAACTTTCAATTGGAGCAGCTGGAGAAAACCATATTCGAAAAAGAACATTCCCTGGAACTCCTTCTTATTCAACTAGACAACCTTCAAAAGCAATTGCAAACTGCAGAGCTGCTTAACCAAGACTTGAAAGCAAGTTTAAAGTGTTCCCAAGACGCACAGAATCTTATGTATGAAGAGCATGAAATTACTTCTATTCAAAATTCCGAATTACAGCGCAATCTGAAGGAAAAGATAAACGAAGTAGATCATTTTGCTACCCGCTATGAAATACTTGCAAAGGATAACGCCGAGCTGATGCAAAGTCTGAACGGCATCTATGAAGAGAAAGAAAGACAAATACAAAACCTGGAACAAATTCTTAACGCAAAACAACAGGAAGCCGACTTGTTACTTCAGAATTTGAATGAAGTGTCTAAAAATTTTGAAGAATCCCAGAATACTGTCGCTCTGCTGCGTGAACAGTTACAAGAGTCTTTCGAGAAACAAGCTCACTTGCTCGAAGAAAACGAGGAAATTTCTACTAGGAATGCCCAATTACATGGACAGATGGATCAAAAAGAACATATTATTAGAGAATTAACCGATAAGCATGCTCTTGCTTCGGATTTACACGAAAGAATTAAAGCCAAATTTGAAATAGCTGAATTACAACATGAAAGCTTCAAGTCTGAGTCAGCTGAACAAATTAAACAGAAGGAGGTGGAACATTCTAGTCTTGCAAACCAACTATCATTGGTGAATAGCCAGTTGGAGCAACTGCAATTGAAGAATTCCTTTCAGCAGAAAGAAATCCAGGAGTATCAAGAGTGTCTAGATTCTGTAAAGCACAGCTTGCAGTTAGCAACCGCAGAACGTGATCAGCTCAAGACGGTTCTTGATGAGAAGGAGTCTCATCTCAACAGGGTGACCGATGAATTGAAGCACTTGAATACGGAAAAAGAAACAGTTGTCGCAAAGATTATAAAGTACGAACAGCAAATTAAAGTTATGCAAGAGGAAAATTCATCATCTGCAATTAAAATCGAAAAGCTGGATTCTGAAAATAACGAACTGGCCCAATCAAAGGTAGCTTTAGAGAAGATTCTGGCTGGAAAGGACAATGAAATCCAAAATCTCACTGGTGAGCTTCAAGATACCACAAATCAATTGTCACTGATAAAGAAAACTAGAAGACAATCGTTCCAGTTGATGGAGGCGGAAAATCATGATTTAGCCAATAAGATGGCTATCTTGAAGCAAGAAAATGAAGACCTACTGCACAGGCTGGATGAAGTGGTGGACGAAAAGACAAATACTGTGTATTTGCTACAAAATGAACTGCAGGCATGTCAAAAGAAACTTGATCAAGCCAATGCATCCCGAACTACCCTGGACAGCCAATTTAAAGCAAGTCTGCAGAAATTTGAAGATTTAGAACGTCAAAGTAAAGCTGAAATCAAAAATAAGCAGGAAGAAATGGCTGTAGTAAGTCAAGAGCTAGAAAAATACAAACTGAATTCAAGTAGAATGATTGAAACTATGAATGAAATGAAAATCAAGCAGAAACTGCAAGATGATCAATCAAAAACGATTACAGCTCTACAAGAAGATCTCATACAGTACAAGAAAACATACGACGAACATTTGAAAGAAAAGAAATCACTGGAGCAACAACTTGTGGGTCTCAAGGAAGAAAAATCTGCATTATCAGGGAAAATTGCCATGCTTGAAGCAAAAATAACCGTATTTGAAAGTGGCTCTGGTAAAGGCAATATTTCTCCAGGAATTAACCGACCAATAGTACAAACTGAAAGCCCTTCTACTTCTGAAGTAGGAACTTTCACAGTTAACTATGTCGACAGAAAGACTGCTCCGCCTCCTTCCGAAATTAGTTCGTTTGCTGTACATACAATTGATAGAAATCCCCCACCTTCTGAAATTAGTTCGTACGCGGTTCATACTGTAGACAAGAAACTGGCAACGCCGTTATCAGAAGTTGGTTCATCTCATGTTTCCAATGGAATTCCCATTCGTAAAGGCTGGGATATCCCAAACAGCGCAGATTCCAAATTACCTCCTTTAGTACTTTTTAGACAAGGGTCTTTGGATGCTGCTGAATCAGATCTGGGATCTTACGGATCCTGGTATTCTGAAGGGGACCCACGATCCAACATTCTTAACGAAATTGTAATGTCTGAAAGACAGTTTTTGAATGACTTGCAGCTGCTAGTTTCCATCTTTGTAATACCATCAAAGGACTATATTAGGCCTAAAGATCATACTTTGCTCTTTGGAAATGTCTATCCAGTGCGCTCTGTGTCTGAAAAATTACTATCGCAAATGGAGTACTCACTTGCAAACACGGAAAATATCGGCAACGTATTTGTAGATAATGTAATGACTTTTTAACTGTAGATACCACTTATTGAATCAGCATATACAGCCTATTGCCAAAATTTCACTTCAGCACTAGAAATTGCTGAAGGGTTGACCTCATCAAACTCCTCAAAAATAACGACATTCATAAAGCAAAGCAACAAGAAACTGCACGGTAAAACAACATCTTGGGATTTGAACAGTCTTTTAATCAAGCCAGTTCAAAGAGTTCTCAAGTATCCACTGTTACTGAAAAGACTACTTGAAGAAACCCCAGCATCTCATCCAGATTATAGAAATATCCAGAAATCTCTCGCTCTTATTGGCCAAGTTGCAGAGTCGATCAACAAAGCAACTGATATCCAGCCTGAACTAAAAAAAAGAGGTTCCTTCACCATTATGCGTAGTTTGGGACGGCAGTTCAAAAAGAATGGAAGAAGATTGTCCAATATATAGAGCCTCTTAATAAATTATTCCTTATTGTAATACAACAGTAATCTATTTAAATATTAACCCACTTTGGATATTTTGGTAAAAGGCTTCTTCAGCAAAGTAAAGAAGTTCTTGAAGCCGGTATTTCTCTTTGGCAAATCCTTTGGCACGTCCTTTGGAATCTTTTTCAAATGCTCTTTGTGTTCAATAGGCTTCGTTTCTTTTGTGTCAATGTACGTAACTAATCCTTCGGAAAACGATACCCTTCGATCACGCTTGGGTATATTTTGCTTCTTATCCACAACTGGCAAAGGCTCAACGGTATCTAAAGCTTCTTCTAAATCGTTTGCATTCAACAGCCCTGTTGATTTTGAAGACGGGAATATGGATGTCTCTTCTGACCATGCAGAATTTGCCAATTGCACCTAAGTAAAGCAGAAAATACTTGTATTCGTTTGTAATGAGATGAGTGCCGCAGCATATTATACATTCGCCTCTGTCGTTCTTTTTCAAACTCTTCTTCGACATCATTCATCGCAGGTCTGTTTTTGAGCAATTGCTGTATAATTACATCTTGGGCTAACTTGTGAGTTTCGCTTTGGGAATCTGGGGTAAAGCTTGATGTATGAACAGATTCATTAGATATATTAACAGCGTCGATTGTCTCTTCGGAATGTGCTTGCGGATCAAATTGTGATTGTAGTGATTTTTCATAAATTAATTGTTGTGATTGCGACCTCTGTAATGGCTGTTGGACTGGTATTGAAGAGACCAACATTTGTAAAGTTTAATTTTTGTAATTCCTTTTGTTTTGTGTGGTATTGTTCTCATATCCACGGCGGAACCCCTCACAATAACACAACCATTCAGAATGCATAATGGGAGAGCAAATTTGAGTGATATCTACCATCGAGGATGAAAATCGTCCAAGCTGGTAATCGAAAATCTTTTCAACTGAAAATGTCGAATCTAAAAAGAACTCGAGAGGAGGGCATTCCAATTCCACCGTCGGTGTTCAGTATTCGACCGGTTTCAGAAATTACCCTACAAGTAACCAGATTTCTATCAGATGCCATTCAGAAAGCACAGCGAGATATGCTGCAATTGAATTCTCAGCAACATATAAAATCATCACAGATTGAAGTGGAAGCAAAATTGGGACAGTTATTTGAGAAAAGAAGTCAGATGCGATACTCCTTACCAATTAGATCAGAAACAATCTTGGAGAATCCCCGCGATACCTATTTCAAGTCAGATATGACAATGCAACAGCATGCACACTATAACCAGGTGTTGAATGGTCTTGTACAGAACAACAAAAATATGCGGTATAAACACACAAGGGAATGTGATCAGTTTGCTAATTGCCAATTCGGCAAAGTAAGACAGACTTTGGTTGAAGATAAGCTAAAGGAAATTATTATCAAAACTAGAGTCGCGGATTTAAATGTATTTATACCATCTATGGAATTTGATTACCGTATATCAGTTAATATTGAAAGTATCACTAATTTGGAGCAACAATCAAATGTGTTCATGTCGAGATACAAAGATAGACTGTCTTACAAGCTGTATCCATTTCAGGTTGACCTTACTCAAGTAAAGAGCGTAATCAAATGTTAATGTAGAATGGCAGCACTACGCACGAACTGGAAATTGAGTTTGATGTGCAGGAATTTATACCTGATCTCGTAGATCAGTCGAGCAAAGGAATAGAGTGTATTGATAGCTTATTGAACAGCATTAGAATTTTAATCGGAAAGCTCAAAGCAAAGAAATAAACTTTAATTACAATTCATGTGCTAAGACTACTGGTTATAAATTGCCATCTGTCCACCCTTCAGTAAATTCATCAGTTGAAATGCTTCCGACATCTTCAACAAAAGATTCCTCCTCTAGCGTGATATCTTGACCAATCCACTCATCATTATTCACTGTCGAATCACTATTTTGAGAAAGGTTAAGCTGGTGGAAATCAATTGATGGAATAGACTCAAATAATTGCCAATTTGGATCTTCTTCAAATTCTTCTACTTGCACTGTTTTATATACCTCGATATCAAGCCTAAATTAGGTTTAAAACAACCATTCTTGGTAATTGTTTCTAAAATTCTCGTCCAAATCTGGTTGCTGTTTCTTGAAATCCAGTAAAGTAGCATGGTTGGGATTCTTTGGATCAAAAGTTTCAGAAAGGGACATATTTAATGCTATATCTAGCCCGTCTGGCTCGTGCTCACTCTTGGGTATCTCCAACTTTTGGTCGGAATTGTACTTTAGCCTATCATTAAAGCTTGCCACTAAATTTCTCAAATCCAGATCTTGCTTCTAAATTAATTCGTTTTACTATTGCTTCATCGGCGTCTGCTTCCATCTCTCCTGCCAAATATTCTTCTTTTAGTTTATGCGATAGCCGCTGATAGATCAATGAGATAATTTGCATGTTGTTTGATCTCCATTTCTTTCCAAGCAGCGGGATCTGACTTTTCAATACTTTTAGGGCGTAAAGGTCCAAATATGGGTTGTTTACCTTTAGCATTCTCTTCAAAACAGCAGAGGCTTTCCACTGAACCAATGCTAAAAGTCGATGCATCTTGTTTTTCGTTAATTTCTGCAGCACTCGCAATAAGTTAATAGTGGTATGGAAATTACGCTCACTTGCTTTAATTGGATCTTGGAGTTTCAGTGTATCTGCCGACCCTCTTGATTGCTCCACAATGTTTGGGATAGTTGGAGGCTCTGGCGTTCCATGTGACTTGCAGAATTCAAAAAATGATAACTCTGCAAGCAATGGCCTGTCTTTCAACCAACTAGCACCCATTAAAAAATCAATCCCAACTTCACCATCATCAGGCATGCTCTTCTTTCTTCCATTTTGATTGCTCGAAAACCAGGAACTGAGCATTTTAAGAATAAGAATTGGTCCATTGTTGTCTACGAGTATCTGGCAAATATTTTCAAACGCTAGAATGTGAAATTTTTTGGCTGATTTTAAAAGCATAATTAGAATGCTAGAGATGACAAAGGTTACAATTTCCTTGTGCCTAAAGTTGTCTATTCGATCCAACTCCAAAATTCTCTCTTCAGGAGACAATGATGCCATTTTCTCTGGAGAATTTTGTTCAATTGATACATTGTCCAAGCCAGATGCAACATTTAAATAAAACAATAATCGCACAAGCATTGTAATATTTTGTGGCAAATCAGGAAGCAGAAATTCCTATTTTAGTAACAGATCTACATATAATTCTTTAGCTCTGTTCAATTTCGGATATTTTCTAGGATCAATTGGAGACAGATCAATGGGCATTTCCAGAGAAGAGTGGAATTGCTCTCTCAGCCTTCTTTCTCTTGCTATTTGAATTTGACCTGGAGAGGTGTACAGGTATTTTTTGTGTAATTCCACACTCTCCAAAATAAAAGGTGGAACATCACTCGTTCCTTCCGACAATGGATGGATAACTACCCCGTTTCTGGCCGCCTCTAGTTGCGCTGATATGTTATTTTCCAGAGCAGGATCAGTCATTTGGTAAATGTTGGCAAAACTTTTGTTGAATGTAGAAGGCACATTATCTAGCATTCCTGGTTGGTAGCTTGGAACATCAAGAGCAGGATCTGCAATATAATAGGAAGGATATCTATTCATTAAAATCAGATAATGATTATAGTAATCCTGCGGAGTAGTTTTTATCGGGTATTCCTTTCTGGGGAGTTTCTCAAATTCCCAAGATTCCTTTTTTTGCAGTTCTTGTTCCATGGCATTTCCAGTAATCACGTAAATAACTTTCCATAACACCAAAAGCAACTACTTGTCAATCCAGAGCTACCTTTTTGACAGGGAACCGCTGGCGATTCACTTCCGCTAGTTTAACCAGTGTATGAAAAAGAAATGTAGGAATATAGGGTGTTTCATTTGCTATGTTATTTTCCAACTACCAACTGCTATAACAAAAGCTGGATCATTCTTGTTTGCTACTATCATCATGTACATCAAACTAAGGTAGATGGTTGTCTCAAGTACGATGGCATCTATTATAACCTGAGTCTCTGTTGAAATTTTAGTCTGTTGTTCCAATTGTTCAAAGTGATGAACCATGATTTTCAGCGACTACTTTAGATAATAAATGCCTTGTAAGCGGAATGAAATGCATTCAATTTAAATAACCTTTTGTTGTTTGCAACGATTGCTGAGAGTTGGTCTTTGGCGAATAATCCTTGTGAATAGTGAAGTAACTTTGAAGCTGAAATTATCCTCACAGAAGAAACACTGTGAGTTAAATGAGCTACTAATTCCTCTATTTTCACAGTGCTCGATTCATACAACTCTTTTGATTTCAACAACATTGGGAAATCGTGGTGGTTATAAAAATCGTTGATGTCCAGGAAATCGTTGTCCTCTCTATACACAAAATCCCATTGTCCACTCGGTAAATCTTCCTTCAAATTTGATGGATGCTTGAATCCCAGGTTTGGAATCAATTTTGGGGGAGGAAGCAGAAGCGGTTTAGATTGAGGAGTCTGCATTTAAAAGTTAAAAAATGAAATTCTTCAATATAACCATCATTTATTGATATTCAAATGCTCTTCAGTCTGAATAGGATGATTATACTATTTTATTGTTTGTTTGGGACTACAGCAACGCATTCAATCTCAACTTGAACATCTCTTGGTAATCTTGCCACCTCAACCGCAGATCTAGCAGGTCTGGCATCGCCCATCATTTCCGAGTAGGTTTCGTTCATTTTCGCAAAATCATTCATGTCCTTTAAAAATACTGTTGTTTTTACGATATGTTCAAACCCAGATCCTGATGCTTCCAATACCGCTTTGAGGTTTAGTAAGCTTTGCATTGTTTGTTCCTGGATCCCACCTGGGACTACTTGCATAGTTTCTGGAACAAACGGGATTTGCCCGGCAGTATAAACCATCCCATTCGCTACCACAGCTTGTGAATACGGTCCGATTGCTTTTGGTGCATTGGTAGTTGCAATGTGCTTTAATGTCGACAATCTTCGAATCATGGGATAAGTGTGACTTGCAAAAAATTAAAATTGAAACATTTTATTTAAACTATTTGGGATGGAGTTAAAGGTGCTTCAGTTTGAGAAGCTGGAGCATCGGAAACGATTGCGTCAGCTTCAAAGGCGCCAGCAGTAAGCGGTGTAGTTTCCTTTTCATTGATAGTAGTAACTGAAGAGTAGGTGTTCAACTTTGCGTCTGTTGGGGTTACCTTCTTTTCAGCTTTGTATACTGTAACATAATTGATGAGACCCATAGCAACAGAGGCAGTGACTAAAAGAAGACATGGGAAGAATGCCAAAATATCAGCGTTGCATCCAACAGCAGGGGCACCAGGTTGTGCATTTCTAATGTTTGGCAAAGCAAATAGAATGGCACCGACTGCAGCAATTGTTGGAGGTTCAACTTTTCTACCTCTGGTCCAGATTGAGAGAGTAACCAAAAATGCAGCACCAGATAAAACCCACATGATCAAGTACAAGAAAATACTGAAGATGATGGTAATGGTAGTACGTTTCAAAGTTATAGCATAGACCTTTTCTTCAGGAATTCCTCCAAGTACTTGCCCGCTGTATGGCTCAATATCGCTTCTCCACAGATCAATGTCCCCAGTAAATACATAACTGAATGGAATTGGTTTTTGAAAAGTAAAGTCCTTGACCAGGATCGAAACTACAGTAGAGTAAGTATCGAATGGATAAGTTACAGTGTTGGAATCTGTAATTGGAATACTGCTTGGAACTTGTTGTAAATAGTCTTTGGCATCCTAAGATTAACAATGAGAATACCTTGAA
Organism: Boothiomyces sp. JEL0866; assembly: GCA_027604345.1. Taxonomy (NCBI): domain Eukaryota; kingdom Fungi; phylum Chytridiomycota; class Chytridiomycetes; order Rhizophydiales; family Terramycetaceae; genus Boothiomyces; species Boothiomyces sp. JEL0866. Next base: position 159,930 of record JADIIZ010000013.1, read on the forward strand.
ATCAGTAGCCTTGCCATTGATAACGATAGAGTAGTTGACGAATGAACTAACAGAAGTAGCAATCTAGATTAAACGGGAGCTTACGCTAAGTTGTAAACTGGTAGGACTGAATGAGATGATTTGGTTGGTTACATTCACATTTGAAGTGCCTATTTCACCAACACCAGAAGTCTGGCGATTGTTGAATGATTGATTATTAATCACAGTACATACGATGATCAGCGCAAAGTAAACAAGCACTCCAACAGAGAAAACAAGTCTCTGTCTAATTCTCCTTCCAAATACAACAAATGCCATTAATTGGTTAAAAAATTTTTAGTGCGTAGGTGGCACCAAGCGGCGAAAGTCACGGACCTATCCTATTTGTAACCCTGACTAACGACTAACGGGCTTTATTGTACTGTTAGCAATTGACTGGATTGCAGTTCAGTGTAGAGGGGGAGTTTGAAATTTTGTTTTTAACTTAACATTGGAAAAACTGCAGATTCCCACAATTGTCGTAGCCCCAACAAGTGCGGATACGATGAATGTCACATGGAGGTATTTTCAATAATCAAAAATGCAAAATTAATATCTAATTCGATTTTTCTTTATTGGCTTTGTAAACTACCAGATAGTTGGTCAATCCCATAAAGACTGAAGCAGTAACAAGAAGCATGCAAGGGAAGAAAGCCAGGATATCAGCGTTGCAACCCACTGGTGGAGCACCAGGTTGTGCATTGCGGATAGTTGGAAGAGCAAACAAAATAGCACCAACCGCAGCAATAGTTGGTGGTTCTACCTTTCTACCTCTAGTCCAAATTGACAATGTTACAATAAATGCTGCACTAGAAAGCACCCACATGATCAAATATAAGAAGATACTGAAAAGTATCGTAATTGTGGTTCGTTTCAAAGTGACTATGAACACCCTTTCATTGTCTACATCAGTAGTGAGCGGTTCAATGTCACTTCTCCACAAATCAATAGTGCCGCTGAACAAATAGGAATAGGGAACAGCTTGTTGAGTTTTAAGATCCTTAACCATTTGAGAAACCAAGGTCTTGTAGGTGTCAAACGGATAGGCCACACTTTGTGCGTCACTCACTGGGATAGTGCTACTGACTTGTTGCAAGAATACGCCAGGATTCTTAAATTAATGAAATTATTACCGTGAAATTGGTTGCTTTGCCATTGACAACCATAGTATTGTTGACTACTGCTTGGACAGTAGAGACTACCTAACATTATATGGAGATTACCACCAGATTCAACAAAGTAGGGCTGAATGAGAGGATTTGGTTAGTAACATTGATGCTATTGGAATTCAGTTCATCAATGCCAGACATTTGGCGATTACTGAATGATTGGCCATTGATCACAGTACACACGATGATCAATGCAAAGTAAATCAAAGCGCCGAATGCCAATGCTAATCTTTGGCTGATGCGTTTTCCAGCGACGATGAATGCCATCTCTTTTTGAGCAAGGTAGGAAAAAATTTTGAGGGTCTTGGAGTAAATTAGGTTTCGTTGGTTGTAGTTTCATAGGAAATTTAACGACAGTTATGCCAATAGGAAACCTCAATAAAGAAGCCTCCGGCCCTTGCAGCAAATTTACTTGTATCCACACAGTTCAATTGCAATTTGAATAATTCAATTTCCACAATATTTGGGGCTAGCACTCTCTGAATTCAAAAGTAACGGAAATTAGATGGATATATAATTCCACCAACAGGGATTATACCAAGCTCTATTCCATATTTGGATGACAAATTCGCACTTGCTAATTTTTACTTGAAAAATGGGTGGTAAGCGCAAATCTCAAAACTAGGACCAGATGAATGGTTGGAAACAGTCAAAAAAGGACAGTATTTACCAGAAGCGGATATTAAAAGACTATGCGAACTCGTTAGTTCCCTCTAATTCTAGGTCAAGGAATTGTTGGTTGAAGAGTCCAACGTACAACCAGTGAGTTCTCCAGTAACAGTTTGTGGCGATATCCATGGACAATTTTACGATTTACTAGAGTTATTTAGAGTTGGCGGAGAAGTGCCAGATACCTCCTACATCTTTATGGTACTTGATTTTAACCAAAGGGTGACTTTGTCGATAGAGGTTACTATAGTTTGGAAACATTTACACTATTACTTGCTCTTAAAGCCAGATACCCCGACAAAATCACTTTGTTGCGTGGAAATCACGAAAGTAGACAAATCACTCAGGTTTATGGGTTCTTTGGTATTTACTGAATAATTAAAGACGAATGCCAGACTAAATATGGAAATGCAAACGTATGGAAAGCCTGCTGTAACGTATTCGACTTTATTACCCTTGCTGCAGTAAGCCTATCCTAAAGTAGATTGTGGACGGTCGTGTGCTTTGTGTCCATGGTGGATTATCCCCAGACATTCGCACTTTAGATCAAATTAGAACTATCCAGCGCTGCCAGGAAATACCCCATGAAGGCGCATTTTGCGGTAAGCCATGTTAAACTTTAGATCTAATGTGGTCTGATCCAGAAGACATTGATACTTGGGCTGTTAGTCCTCGAGGTGCAGGATGGCTTTTTGGTCGAAAAGTTACACTAGAAGTGATTTTGAATTGATTTAGTTTTGCCAAGTGAATAATTTGACTCTAATTGCCAGAGCGCATCAGCTAGTACAAGAAGGTTACAAATTCATGTTTCCGGATGATAATCTAGTGACTGTGTGGTCTGCTCCCAACTACTGCTACCGCTGTGGAAACGTAGCATCGATATTAAATATTCAAAATGATTTAAAAGTCACTGACCAAAACTTCAAGATCTTTTCAGCGGTTCCGGATGATCAACGTAATGTTCCTGCAAAAGCAACAACCCCTTACTTTATGTGATAATATCTAATATAATATTTTTGTCATTTTTCAATGAAGGTGGGAAATACAAAATCACCGTACAAGTCTCAATTAGTAGCGGCGGTTCTATTGGCAGCAACAATCTTGTGTTATTTTATATTGCAGAAACCCTTGTCGTTTAGAAACAATCTTGAACGTGCAAGGTGGATAATGCGACATCACCCAGTAATTGATACTCACAATGATCTGCCTTGGAACTTGAAAACCAAAAACATTACAAATCCTGATATAAGCGAATTGCCAGAAGGTTTCGCTACAGACATAAGAAGGATAAGACGTGGACTATTAACAGGAGTGTTTTGGAGTGCATACATCGATTGCACATTTGATCTCACCGAAAAAACTACGGCAGTCAAAGATACACTAGTAGCAATTATTAATATAGATTCAAATTGATTTGATAAAGAGAATTGTAAGCATGAATCCAGATCTTGAGTTTGCTACCTCGGCAAAGGATATAAAAAGGATTTTTAAAAACAGAAAGGTAGCTTCATTAATTGGAGTGGAAGGCGGGCATCAGATTGATGACTCTATCGAAGTATTGCGAATGTACTTTGAACTTGGAGTCCGATATATGACGCTTACTCATTTTTGCCCTACTAATTGGGCGGATTCAAATGAAAAGGAGATCCATAATGGGTTAACGGATTTTGGAAAGCGAATCGTGGGAGAAATGAACAGGTTTGCCGTTGTTAATACAGGCTGGGGATGTTGGTCGATATCTCCCATGTTTCTCCAAAAGTAATGCGTGATGTTATAGCTACTTCTAAAGCACCATTGTTTGGCTCTCATTCAGCTATTCAAGGTGAAAATGTGAGAAAGAACATGGTATTCGTTACTAACGACAGCCTGAAGATGTCATTCTTGCAATGAAAGAAAAGGATGGGGTAGTTATGGTGAATTTTTTTAGTAATATTCACAAAGATGGATCTCAAAGTGATATCGATGAAATTGTTGACAGGATAATGTATGTTGTAAGCCTAGTTGGGACTGAGCATGTGGGGTTAGGGTCCGATTTCGATGGGCTATCTAGCTATCCAATCGGATTAGAAGATGTATCTACCTACCCAGCTCTTGTGGCAAGATTATACGACCGAGGATTGTCAGACACGGATATTGTGAATATTGTTGGAGGTAATTTCCTTTGGGTGCTTGAAAAGACAGAGCAGGTTGCAAAGGATCTTGGCACCAACCAATAGTTCTTTAAATAAAACATGGTTCAGTATTTCTTCATTTTGAAGCCACCGGTTTTGCAAAAACAAAAAGCCAATTTTGAAATGGATCTTGTAGTGACAGAGGAAGAGAAAAACCAGGATCCAAATCAAGTGTTTGAGTTGCTAGAGAAATTTGGATCTGGCTCCTACGGGACTGTATATAAAGCACTTCACAAATCAAGCGGAAAGATATGTGCAATCAAACAAATTCCAGTGGAAAACGACTTGAACGATACAATTAGAGAAATAAGTATTATGACTGGATTCGAATCGCAATATTTAGTTCATTTTCATGCCAGTTACTTGACTGATGAAGCACTCTGGATAGTAATGGAATTGTGCGAGGCGGGATCTGTATCAGATGTAATGACACTTTGCGACACATGTTTATCCGAAGAAATGATTTCCTTGATTTGTTACGACGTTTTGAATGGATTAAATTATTTACATGAAAAGAGAAAGATTCATCGAGATATCAAGGCCGCGTAAGCTTGCTCTAACGCAGAAATATACTGTTAAATTATAGAGGAGAGGCGAAATTGGGCGATTTTGGAGTTACAGGACAACTCGCGGATCATGCGGCAAAAAGAGTCACTTTTGTAGGGACTCCATTTTGGATGGCTCCAGGTGTGAAATATCTAATCGACAGAGGTTATTCAGGAGATTGGTCACGGATATAAAGCAGACATATGGTCGCTGGGAATAACCTGTATTGAAATGGCTGAAGGAAGGCCACCTCACCATGATTTACACCCTTTCAAAGCAATTTTCTTCATACCTTCGAACCCTCCACCAACATTCAGTAATTGATGATTGAAATCAGGTGATCCAGGGCACTTTTCGCCAGAATTTAATGATTTTGTAAAATGCTGCCTGCAGAAAAACCCAAACGATCGGCTTTCAGCTATTGAATTGCTCAAGGTGAGTTTTCAATAATATCAGCATCCTTTTATCACCAAAAACAAAACCCCTGAAAACTCGAAAATACTACAGCAGCTAATCGATGATGCTTTATATAGAATATCAAATGGATTCCTTCAACAGGTAGTCTTTGATTAATCCAAGGAATCAGAAACAGAAACAGAAGATGAAGGGGACGAGGTTCGAGTATTTGATGACGATGAAAACTACGATATGACGGTAAAACAAAACCCCGTCTATCACATTCAGCAAGCGAACGACTATGATGACACGGTTAAGCCAGAGACATGTAAGTATTCTTATTTACGTTAGTTGCTGCTCTTAAAAAACAGCAAGTATCTCTTCCTCCTCCAATTGACTCTTCAAAAGAATTTCATTCGCAAGATCCTAGGGCAATGTCACCGACAGATAATTTCCGACAACCGTCACCAAAAAGCCCTACAAAGCAGATAAGCAGCGATATGGAACAAACTCTAAATCTCGGCCTTCCATTCAATGATAGGCCAATCTCCAGAAATATCATGGGTGACACAGCACCCCAGTCAAACAACCCCGTATACTATACTCAAGAGCGCCCAACTTCACAGCAATCTCGCGCAAGCAACAAAAGTAACAATGAGCCTATCAGTCAATGGCCCCAATACCTGCAAACGCTTTCCAAAGCGGAGCTACAAGATTTCTTGGATATGATTGATCAGAGTGAATCAAAACAAAAAGAAGCAGTTTATAGCCAGTACCAAGAAAAACTCAAGCCTATTTTGGACGGGATTGACTATAAGCTAAAACACTAACTAATGGTATTTAAAGCAAATAAAATCTTGGCAAAATATATTAAGAATCGTATTATTTGATCCTAGCAATTTTGGTAATCATGTAGAAAGCAACTACAACGATACCAGCTGAAAGAGCAACATTTACAGGTAGCGGAGCTTCTTTGAGTGTATCAAAGATCGTATGAGGTACTTCAGCAGTTTGTTTAGGTTGGAGAGGGTATGGCGAAGAGCTTCGAAGGTTTGGAGAGGCAGAGCGAACAGAATTAGGTTTAGATAAAAGTGGATTAGTATTCGACGGTGGATCTCCAAGATAAATCATCAATCTGTTAGAATGAAGTGAAATTGCCATTTGGACTGCTTCGTAAACATCCTTGTCGTTTTCTAATCCCACGATGTCGCCATCTTCATCAAGGTAACATAGTCTTGCTCGGACACCTGAAGAAGCGACAATATCTAACGAATTGGAGTCATTTGGCTTGTATTCATGTTTATAACCGGTTTTGGCGCATACATTCTCATACACTTTTTCAAGTGAATCAACTGGACAAGAAAATCTGTAGATTTTTCCAGTCTTATTGGTCATATCTTTCAACTTGAAGGAAAATGAATCTTCACCGGCTAATGAGTATCGAGAACTTGGTTCCGGTGACAAAATCCCTTCGGACCGATGTACTTGTCTTTCCAATAATTGAGATCTGGAAAGCTCCATCGATTTGTCAAGGGCTTGAGAGCGAGAGTAAGTTGATGATAATCTGGAATCTGATACTTGAGAGACTCTATCAGATTCAACTTGTGATTGGGCAAAAGTGGAATTCCAGAAACTATTCCACATTGGCCCTTCTTCTCCTTGTTCAGCAGACATTCCACTTTTAGAAATCTAAATTAACAGGACGGGTACCAAGTAATTCAACATGGTGATAGTAAGTGTCATAACATCAATTAAACCAACTGGCACGGTGTTATCAATAACTGGAAGATGCAAAAAGTGGCCCGCTAGGATGAGCAATAATTACCATGTAATTTCTTTAAAGCATCTAAAATAGTCGCATCTGATGAAACAAAATCTGGGTGGGGAGTCTACATTTAACTTTGGATTACCATAACGCGGATAACCGAGGTGGTACTTGGATCAAGAGAGGCAGCAATAACTCTCAAGACGATATCTTTTGTTGTGAAAATGCCTGCCACTTTGCCTTCTCCGTCTGGAGTACCGGTGACTAGCACAGCAGTACCATGGTAGGATTTCATTGCTTTGGCGGCATCTCGGACACTTGATTTCACACTTACTCCTGGAAAGTCCCCAAATTCTTGATTTACTTTGGCAATCACAGATGCTACATCAGGGCATTCATGTTCGTTACGCAATGTATCGATTCTGTCAGAGTTTACAGTGCCTCTCCTTTCTAATACATCCATAGCACTGATAATACTTTGGTCTTCGTTTACTTTTCTTTCCAAGTCATCAAGTCTTTCAAAGACACACTTTGTGATATCCAAAAGTCCTACAACAGACTGTCCTTCTTCGTCATCGCCATCGGAAATAACAGGCAAGTGCCTAAATCTTCGAGAAACCATAATGTTTAATGCTTCGTTTCTACTTCCTTTGTCATATACTGCGATAGGGTCAGCCGTCATAACATCACTAACAACAGTTGTGCGAACGTCAAGACCTTCTGCTACAACTCTGAAAGCAATATCTTTATCCGTAAGGATGCCGACAAGGTCGCCTTGTTCACTAACTACCAAGACAGCGTCAATCCTTTTTGCGGCCATGAGCTGTGCTGCCTGGATAATTTTCGCAGTCTCAATAATAATGATAGCCGGGGCAGGTTTCAAGGAAGAAACAGTTCCTCTTCTTGAATCTTTTCCTGGGTTAATCGTGTTCCTTTGTTTTGTCCGTTTTGAAAGCTCTTGCTCAACCTTTGTTAAATATCAAGTACCTTCTTTCTTATTTGGTCGTCTCTCCTTTTGTTTTTTGAACGCAAAACTTCATTTGCTCCTGCTGATCGTGTTGGGATGCCAGTGGAACTAAGGGACGAGCGTGGGTCTCCGTTCATGTCGCTTACGTCTGAAATTCTGAGAGGTAACTTTTTCAAGCGAAATTAAAACATGTGCCACACTTGACAAGTATCGAGATTACAAATCAGAGAACTATCTGCTCAACGTTTGGATTGAGCTTTGTTGCGTTTGCAATTGACTTACTGCAAATATGCCGGGACTTTAAGTTATAATTAAGGAAATCCACGGGACAGCTTTGCTGTTTATTACGATGTCTCAAGTGATAAAAATCAGGCTCTTTCGTTGGCCTTGGTTGAATAGTGTTGATGGTTGGCTAACATCTCTTTGCTTTGAAGAAAAGAGAACTTAAGGCCCGCATTTTTCTTTTGTTAGGATTGGCAGTGCAAAATATTCAGTGCGGAAATCCCCAAGAAGGAATTTGTATCCCTAGAATGGAATTAATATTAGGTCCAGTTGCATTATTCGTTGGTGAATAGATGAATCTCTTTTGTCATATTCGGAATTCCCTTTGGTGCGCCCGAAAAGGTAAGTCACCGAAGGCTTATAAAAGGCAAACAACAAATTTGTTTCAAGTGTGCCTGAAAACTTACCCAAAAACAGCAATGGATAAAGATACAGAAGTTCTTCCTGTTGAGCGTGAGTACAATCTCCGTTCAAAATTTACTGTCAAAGGCAGACAAGTCCGAGTTGTTAAAGAAGAAGAAGAAATCGTTTCGAACCGCTTCGACAGAAGTGAACAGGTGCTGTTGGGTTCAAAGAAGCACTTGGAGAGCGTAAAGGCCGCCATCTCTGAAATTGATAACGACATCCGTCGAATTCAAAAACTTTCTAGAACAGATGGTACTAGTGGCAGGATTATGAGTGCTGCCAAAGTTGAAAAGCTGCAAAAGAAAAAGAAAGAATTCGAAGAAACTTTGGATTTCCTGCTGGACAACTTCAAATATCTCGATGACGAAAAAGACGCTGAAGAAGACGAAGAAGACATGCTTGACGACAACAATGAAGGGAATACATTTGTCGTGACAAAAGCATCAGTCGCAGAATCGTCAAAAGTCCATGATATTAGAATGTATGATTTATACTAACGACAGTATTAGAAAATGGGAAGCGGGTCCTCAAGTCCGGCAGTACTACATTGGTGACGATTTATACAGGCAGCCTGGAGAGGTTGAAGTCAAGTGGTTTGAGTAATATTGCATTTAATCTTAGATTGTTCTTGGACTTGATTTACGTTGGAGGTGTCGCAAAATGTGGTGAACATATCTCGGAGCACTCACCTTTTGGTCGTCCGTTCGATTATCATCAATTCTCAGAATTCACTTTGGTTTTGATTCCATTGCTCTTCCATTGGAACCACCTGTGTCTGTTGAACAACGCTATCTATCACAAAGGATACATTAGAAAGGCTTTTAACTTTGTTTTTATTGTTGCCGTTCTGTTTATGACTATATCTATTTCCTCCGCCTTTGAACTATCCCTGGAAAAGAATACTGGCTCTGTGTTCTTGACTTTCCACGTTATATCTATTTTTTTGATGGAGTCATACACTACTTATGCAATGTTTAAGTGTGTACCAAATATTGGCTCGTCTGCTTTCTTACACTTAATCTGGGTAACTTTACAAGCTGGTATGTACATGTCAATTTGGGCGTTCCCACCGCTTCCAGAAACTGATGATAAACAGCTGTTACAAGACGCGAATCACCGTATAATGCTAAGAAAGTATATTTGGACCGCGGCACTTATTTTTGAATATGGGTCAAGATTCGGTGTTGAATACTGGAAAAATCACTTTAGACAACCTCGCATTGCCGTTAATGTAGAACATTACCATGAAAGATTTGGCGTCTTTATTGTGTTTATCATGGGTGAATTAGTTGTAAACTTGTTCAAACAAAGCTTTACTCTGGAATATCAAAACAAATTCCTTGCTTATCTGTTGGTAGTATTCGTGGTCTCAATGAATATCTTTTTCCTATACTTTAGATCTGAAGGAAACGAATACTTTGTTCATGCTCTCCGTAGAAAAGCTCCTAGATGGGCCACAATATGGAGATTCTTCCAATTACCATTTTCTGTAGCAATTGTTGGATTAGGCGCAGCTAATGCTGCTCTGTTGAAAGCAAGTGAAGACCAATTGTTCCCTATGAAAGCTGAAAACACCTCCAGTGCAGGCTTTTTCATGCAAAGATATAATTCCCATTTCAACTTTGACGAAGCTAACAGCACTATACAGCCAGACCTCACATGTGCTGGACAAGAAAAAGTAGGATTTTCGATTAAACTGCAAGATGTATTCTTTGCTTGCTTTGCTGGCGTGTATGGATCGTTGGCAGTCTTTGGAATGGTTCATAAGGAGAAAATTAGAGAAGGCCACCATCCACTAGTTCCATTAAAGTATAGAGTACTGCAAAGAGTTTTCTGGGCATTAATCTTTGTCGCTGCTATTTGGGTTGTCCCAAAACTGAATGAAGAGGGCAAGGAATATCACGGATTCAAGTTGCTGTATTATGCACTTGGAATCACAACGTTTTCTGTCATTTTTGAAGAATTGGGAAGATACTCTGTAAAAATCAAGTCTGGCAAAGTTGATATTATCAAAAGAGAATGATCAATTTAATACCTAAAATAAAATTTATAAGTTCATTTCTATTATCATTCATTCGAGATTAACCATTGGTACATCATCATGCTTTGAGCGGGTTGTTAAATAGGAAGTAGTTTTCGCAGCGCCAGTGTAAGCACCTTTGACGATTTGAGCAATTGCATCTTTTGACAAGTACGAGTATGCTTGTCCTCTTGGGCAAGTTGGCGAATAGCATATGGTCCCTGGGGTGCATGAAGGTGAATAGCAGTCAATTTTTTGGTGTTGCCCTTCTTCTATCAATGAAGCAGCTCCCCACTTTGCATAACCAGCCAAGCCTCCCAATAAAGAAGGAACTCCAGTAGCTGCAACAACGCTTCCTCCCAATCTGATCCCTTTTGATGCAATAGATCCTAAACCTTGGCGGATAGAGTGCGCAGTTGATTTTGTTGCATCAACAGCCTTTGGTGCAAAATCCAAAAACCCAGAGTAATCCAGCAATGAAGTACCAGCAAGAGAGATTTGCCCAACTGCATTTCTGATTGTTGAATCGTACCAGCTTCCGATAATTGGCATTTGAGAGATCAAATCCTGAGCCACTTGAATTTCTACTTGATCAACAATTCTAAAGAGTCCGTCGTCACTATGTTCTAATTGGAGCTTTAGGATATAATGCATGTTGATTGAAATTGTTCCGCCCAGAGCTTTTGGTTTTAATAGTTGCTGAACGTCTGCCATAATCAATTGCTGGTCATTGTCGTAGCCTATATATTAGTGAGGTATTACTGATCGATCCAATGTTGAGACCAAGTTCCATGTTGTTTTTGGCTAATGAATTGTAACTGCGAATGATTTCTTCCCTGCCTTGCAATGCCAAGTACGGATTCTGAAGGTGACAGTCTTCTTCATAAATTTTCTCAATAGCCTCTCTTTGTTTTTCCTGATCAACGCTGAGGATTGCAGTAAAGTAATCTCTAACTTGCTGAGTTAAATGCTCCTTGTCCATTTTGAACGGAAACCATATGAAAATCTGTTTCAAGGGAATCTGATTCAAGCCACAACTCCAAATGCAGACATTAAAGAAGTTTTCTACGATTGAATAGTTTACATTGCTCCAAATTATGTTGAACGCGCCTATTTTATCATTTTATAAGAATGATAGGGATGCTAATGCTAGCACCATCCTTGCACGCCTTTTGCAACTGTGCAACAACAGCGATATGTGTTGGCTGTCAAATTACTCTAGAATGTAGCGGAACAAGTATAGCAAATTTATGTACTGTAAATGCAACAAGTTCAAGCGAGTGTGTATCAGAGTGCCCTTTTTGGATATCTACTGGACAATTTTGGACTGCAAGCCAATGCCCGCAATCGAATTGTCAAGTGAAAATGATATGCAACTCCAATTTGGATTCTGGATATTATAAGCATGGAGAATGTGGAGCTCTTAATTCGCAAGGATGCGTGTATTGTTTCGATAAATCCTTTGACACAACTACAATTCAATATTCTTCCATCTCATCAACTAGTGATATAACTGCGAGTGAATCGGCGAAATCATTTCCGAGTACAATGTTGACGACAGCAGAAATAACCCATTTATCACGAACTTCACCTGTAATTTATGAAATAACCGATTTATCACGAGCTTCACCTGTAATTTATGAAATAACCGCACGGTTAGCTGCGACGATAACTGCGGCTGCCAATACTTCAAGTACACCATTGTTGGTTATCTCAGATATACAAAATAGTTCTTCAGCCATTTATTTGGTCTTATTTGGAATAATCGTTCCAATTATCGCTATTATTATCGCCACTGGTTTACTATGTTACAAGTATCGCAGAAGGACGAGGTCAATCACCCCTGATTTAAACGCAGCTCCATTAAATATGGAAGATCTGGAAAGGACCCCAAAGAAGCCTAAATCATCATTGTCCAAGTTACACAAAGAAACTTCCAACAATACTATGATCAATATTGAAAAGGAGGAATCCGTAACCTCCATTAAATCGGCACCTTCATCAAACTTTAACGGTCGACCTTCTTCGTCTCCCTTTGCTAATTTACGTGAGTTGGAAAATGTGGGCGGTTTCATTCGATTTAAAAGAGATACAATAGGATTTGACAATATAGAAGTCCAGCATCTGAAAGAACTATTCCAAAAGGATTCAATTAAGGAACTTCGATCTAAAGGACAGATGGTTCTCCCAAGTATGCATGCACTCAAAGATACACCATCCAATATCCAAAAGACAGCTTCTGCTGAGCCGCTTACGCATTCAGGAAGGACAGACTCTCCGCAAATGGTTCCATTAAAAGAATCAAAGATTTTTAAACCAAAGAAAACTATTTCGACAGCTAGATTCGACAATGATCTGGTAATAGATAACCTGGATGACGATCATAATCTGCCCCCAGTATTCCAAATAACGAAAAAGATAGAAAAGAATCGCCTTGCCCCATTAGATGTACCAAAATAAATATCTATTCCACTTTTATTTTATCTTTCGGTTGATGGCCATAGAATAATCCAACCAAAGTAATTACATGTGCAGATAGCAACAACGACGACGACCAAACTGTTGAAGGATATACATTCCAACATACTTCTATAGCAAAAAACAGTGCAAGCTTAAGAATAATAGGAAATTTACATATCCACAAGAGGTAAGGAAGAGTATGAAAATACCAACTGTAGAATTGATAGTGCAAAGATCTGGAACAGATTATTCCAATAAAATTGCAAGTAAAAAGTACAGTTAAAACATCTGGTGTTAATACTACTTACAGTCTGCGCTTAGTTTTCTGTTTTGCCGCCTTAACGTCAGGCCGGACCTTATAAACGACCAGAACCCACCCGACTCCCTGTATTAATTGATATTACTTGATCCACTTGATTAAAAATAAAGTCAGTAGAATGAGATGAAGGGCAAGCAAACTTGTAGAGAACTCTGTGCTTAGAAATTCTTTTTCGCTAAACATTCTCCAATTTACTGTCCATTTGTAAAAGAATTGACGAGAAAACTCGAAGGCTTTTGACAGATAACTGTGTGGTTGGTGTAAAAGGAAAGGGAGACCGATTACGAGTTGAACAGCTATCACAGCGATAGCACAAACCATGGAAAAGCCAAGCCCCGTGCTTTGATAGTACACTAAAGCAAATCCAGGGGCGAATAGCAATGTGTTCATCTTTACTGAAATTGATAAGCTAATTAGATTCAATTTACCTATAAACTAATGCGCCGACAAACCACCTTCTATTCAAGATTAATAAGATGCTCAGATACATGAAAATCATAGCGATAGGATCATTGAACAACCTGAGGACAAAGATTGAGTGAATCCTCTTTGACAATAATAGCAGCACACACGAAAATAGTGGTATCTACATTAGTCTCTTCCTACTAACTTTGAATGTCTATAAATCGTGCAAATGAGAAAGATTGTGAGTGCCGATAATCCGGCAAATATATATTGCGCAGTGGAAATGTTAGCACCGTTCTCTGTAGAGTGCCAAAGCAGGGTAAAGATATAGAGAAACCCTCCAGGATATCTTGTTAGTATAGAATTACACTAGTGGTCCAGTATCACCTTTCAATTTCAAGTAGTCGTACTCTCCACTCAAAAATCCTTGCACTTGCTGCATGTATGCTTTCCAGTCAATTTCAGTATCTACGTCAATCCTTGCTTACATCTAATCTTGTTGATGATGGCGAATGAAAAGAATAACTCTGCAAAGACCAGAGCGAAAATAAATAGATTCGAGCGCTTTAGCATTTTTATTGAAATTTAAACACTGGCGATAATCACCTGAACAACCATGGCAACCATTAGCAACAATGAAAAGGCAGCAACGTAATTTGACCTACAGTAATTATAAACAAAGTCTGGCATTGCTCTAAAAGTTGATTCTTCTTTCACCACTATTAGTCCGTCAAACTCTCCAACATCGTTAACAGAGAACTGGCTATATTCATCTTCCGCGCGGTTAGCAGTGTTTCTTATAGCAGTTTGATTCAGTTGGGAATATCTTCTCGTGTAAGTTCTGCTGACTGGATTCAACGACTCCCTTGACATGGAGGTAGAGATCGCCAAAGATTCTCTTCTGCTGCTTAGACTGTTCTTTCCTTTGAGATCTTTTTGATTATTGGAATACGTTGAGTGTTGCGTTCTGTTTCTTCCAGCTTGTTGAGCCATTGCTAGTGTTGGATCCAGCATACTTCTAATTTGCTTGATAGAATGCTTGGATGTCATAGATAGCTGTGCCATTGAATGGTCTTTTTTGAGATTTGTCTTTGATCCGCCAACAGCGTCCTTTGCTCTAAATGGATCGCGAGGAATTATTCTTTCAGGGTTTGCAGTTGGCAGGTGATAAATGTAATCAAAGTCATCGTCAAGATGTGTTTTCTTTATACCAGCACTGAGATCCAAGAATTCAAGCTATGTTAATATAAAATTACCTCATCCAACACCGACTGTGCCAATTCGGTTTTCCTCTTGGACAAGAATAAATAAATCAAGAACGGCGCAAAGAAGTTACAGCAGGATTGAAAAGTTAAACTAGTGTATGTTCCGAAATATGATATCCAGCTTCCAGTCTGCATTGGAATGGCAATGAGAAAGGGGAGGTAAACAGAATAGAATGTAGCTGGTCCTGGAGATAAGAGTTTAGCAGCCAAAAAATTTAGTTTAGTAACCAACATGGCAATAGGAATCGAGGTTACATACGTAAGAATTGGGAATATAAAATAAATAATTGACATCCAGGCAAAAGATGCCTCGGATAACTTAGGGTCAGAGTACATGGCTTGAAGAAGGTTTGAAGAGTTGCTAATGTCGTACGCAATTCCACCTAGGTTATTTAATGTTACCAACAACGCCGATGGATATGTAGAGAAATGTCGAAATTCCTACGGAATACCACACTACTTTCTTTGGATTAACCTGGGGATGCTTAACATTCATCCACGAAGGTATAGTATTTGCCAAGGTGTAGTTGTACAATACTTGGCCAATTACCGTCGATGTACTATCGCTAATCGCACTAATTGGGATATATTTTTGATATGCAGCAGTAAAGCATAATGTGATCAAAAACAAAAAGTTGTACAGCAGGGAAACTAGATTAGTAGTGGTTACCAAACTGCAAGAACATATTGTCATTGAAATTCATGGCAGTCAAAGGAATAATCATCCCGGCGCAAACCAAGAACCCAAAAGTGACCAACATATAATTATCCCCAAAGGGCGAATTAGAGCTAACTACTTGCGTAACGCAGTAAAATCCAGAAATCGGTGAAATTCCGTAACCGCAAGTTCCTCCAAATAAAGAAACAAATAACGAATCAAAAATCTACGTAAGCATCAAACTACTTGTGCAGAGCCTACAATCGATGCGATATTTGTACTTTGTAATGATCCATAGAGAATGAATAAGAACATATAATACACATATCTTCCATAGTACTTGGTTAGTATTCTGTTACTTGATGGACCATCACTGTAAATTCAACATTTCGCTGATTTTAATTCAGTATTACCTCGAAATTTTCATTGCCTGGAAATCTTGAAGCGGCTTCAACCACAAACAGTGCTGCTAATCCAGATAGGATTCCAATTACTATAAACATTACTACTGGGCTAAATTAACAAAATTCTACAATAGCCAGCCTGCTGACTGAAGCACTGTGGGAATTAGCACAATTCCTGAATTAGCGATGGGCAACCTGGACCAGTAATACTGGTAATCAACACGCTAACACTTCCAACGAATCCACTATGCTTTAATCCTATTGCTTACACATTCTTTGTGTAACCTCCATCAGACATTTTAGGTTAGACGCGACACGCAGAGAAATTCACAACACACGACAAATCTTTATTAAAGATGGTGAATCACGTTTTCCTCTTTCATTGATTCGAGGTTATCCAATTTATCCCACCATTTATACAAAAAATTCTCGACAATTAATCTAAACCATGGGGTAATCTTGATGTTCGTTTCGTTTGCGGTTTCAAATATTTCAACAAGTTCTTGTTTACTAACGTATTTGATAGCCTGAACTTCGTTTGGGTTGGCATTTACGTCTACGTGGCCTTGATATATAAAAATGTAATCCACTATAATTAAAAGAGAATCATACCTTCATGCTCCCCCCAGAGTCCATCTGATGGCGCAAGATAATGAATCCTAGTCAGAAAGTTGAGGCGATCCAAAGGGACTTGATCTTTTTCTATTCCCAACTCATGGTATAACTTTCTTTGAACGGCGATTCTGGCACCTACGTAAATATCATAATACCTAACTGATCTTTAATCTGCATTTCCGCCTCATTCCATAAGGGATGCGAACAGCAAGTATTTGTCCAATATCCTGGGAACGTAATCTTTTCATCCGCTCGTTGTCTAAGAGTTAGCTAAAACTTACTGTAGCATCAACTCATTTTTATCGTTGAAAACAAACACTGAGAATGCTCTATGCAAAAGGCCATCACTAATATTGGCCATCAGGTGGCCTAATAATTATCGTTTAACTACATTCTTTCTTTGTTCCCGGTCTAATAACGTTATCCTGTTCGTCGACTACGATGCACATCTCTCCCATTAGTCGAACCTGCTCAGCATCGTATGTTTCTGCTATATCTTCTGTGGTCATTATTGGAAGGATTTTACAGCAAAAAAGAAACTATATATTTCAGCCACCGCAATTTATTCACAATTTAAATGTCATTTACAGATCCTTCATTGAAGTGATCTTTGTAACTTTTACTGGTTTTGAAAAGTGCTTTGAAGTAGTTTCCATACTGGCATATTTTTTCAACAAATTGAGGAATTGCATTCCAAACAAGGTGAATTTGTTATCATCTATTTTGGATGTAGACAAAAACTCCATTATATTGCTCGGCGGGGTTTCGCATAGCTCCCATAGAGTTGTATCTGTGAGAACATATGTGGCATCTGGATAATTAAATTCAGACATGATCTTTCATCAAAATAAAGTACCTTTGTTCGAAGATCTGCTAGCTCTTGGTAACACTCTTTTTGCTTTGCATCTAATTCATGGCTTTTTTTAGCTGGGGTCTTTTTGGCCTTTGTAGATTCTTTTTTGGGCCTCTTTTGCTTTATCAGCTGCACTAAATCTTCTTCGATTTCGTCATTCATTGGTTGATAACTGTCAGACCTTCGCTTGACATAACGAGTATCTTTGGTGCCCTCATCTTTTGGTTTCGGTGGATCTTCAAGCAAGAATTTGAATTTAATTTCTTTTCTGTGTATGAACTTGTTACAATCTGCGCCAATCTATATTAGTGCCAATTACTTCCACATAGCCACTAGTGAATCCCATGGCATTTGATTCATACACCTCTTTAAGGATATTTTCCACAATCATAAAATGAAATATTCTTTCAACTTCCGTTCTTTTGATTCCATTACCTTTGCCATACATTTCCAGTTCATCAAATCCGCCATTCATTATTTTGGAATTTTTCATACCCCTGTAAATATCTACACATTGTAACAGCGTGACTCGATCACTTTGGAACGATTTCACCAAATCAACAATATTACGAATATGGTCAATAATATTTTGTTCTTCTGCCTGCAGATCATTTTTGCAATTATCACAGGTTCCCTTACAGGAATCTTTGTCGAAATTTTCTCCAAAATAAGCCAAGACAAGTTGTCTTCTGCAATCTAATTGATTTTCGCAATATGCAATTACTTGACGAAGATTATATCTTTGCCTATCTTTTTGCTCGCGATTGCCGTCTCCTTTATCTATAAGAAAATCAATCTATAATCAGCATATGTTACGGTAGATTTATCCTTGTATGAATAGAACAAGACACATTTGGAAGGTTTCCCATCCCGGCCAGCCCTCCCCGTTTCCTGGTAATACCCTTCTAAACTCTGAGGTATACTATGATGTATTACGAATCGAACATCTGGTTTGTCGATTCCCATACCAAATGCAATAGTAGCTATGATTATCTTCACTTTGTTCATCCCCCAATCTTTTTGAATTTTTGCCCGATCATCTTTGTGTAATCCAGCATGATAAAATTCTACCTTCATCCCTCTTTCTTTCAATTTAGCTGTTAAATTTTCGCAATTCTTTTTAGAAATGCAGTATATAATGCCGCAGTCCATCGGATAATTTAAATTTACGAATTCCACAATAGCGTCCTCTACATTTTTCCCCTTTGGTCTTATTTCATAAAACAGGTTTGGCCTGTTGAAACTTTGCTCAAAGCAAATGCAGTTCTGCATTTTTAGTACTTGTTGAACATCCACTAAAGTTAATAGTACGTACTTTTCACTTTACTATTAGCCGTTGCTGTCAATGCAATGAGAGGTATGTTTGGATATAGAGATTTTAAACAAGCCAGATCTTTATAATCTGGCCTAAAGTCGTGGCCCCACTGACTAACACAATGCGCTTCATCAATAACAAATCTGGCAAGCATTCCTTTGTTGTACAACCCTTTCAAGGCATCGGAAAACTGCTTACTTCTCATCATCATTTCAGGAGTTACGTATACCAACTTGACAATTGAATTGTGCTTGTATAATTCTACATTAATTGATATATACCATTATAAGCAAATTTCTTCTTTTTCGCATCTAAATCTCCAGATATTGCCAATGCAGGAATTCCCAATCTTATTAATCCTTCCACTTGATCTTGAATAAGCGACAATAAAGGAGAAATGACAACGGTTACTCCTTTTGTTCTTCCCAAATCAGTTATAGCGGGTAATTGATAGCAGAGTGATTTTCCTCCCCCTGTAGGCATTAACACGAACACATCATTTCCTTGAAGCGCAGCATTAATAGCCTCTTCTTGATTTACTCTAAAATCCGATAACCCAAAAGTATCCCGTAAAATCTTGTATATCGCCATAGTCCAAGGATATATACTTCCATCTTTCTTTTTATTGTTAGCAAAAGACTTTAACGATGGACTGGGTGCAGGAACTGTTGGCTTGTTTGCAATGGGGGGACTTAACACTTGTTTTTGGAGAGGAGAGCTCGTAAGCTCAATTACTGGTATCTGTTTCTTTACAGATTCAGATTTCCTTCCAGATTCAATTTGATGTATGTTTTCCAAATCAAAAACCGAATAATCCACATCATCGTCGATATAATCAAATTCATCTGTTGCTGTAAAATTCTTTTTGGATGTAGAGTCCAAGTGTGCTTTGGAGTGAGCATAGATGGAATTCAAAGGGATTTTGTCGGGATTATTGCTTAGTTCATGAGCGTGAATAACTTCAATTTCCTTTTCAGTTGGATCAAGGTCAAAATAAGAATAATCAATGTCGTCATCAAAGTAATCGTAGTCTGTTGCAGTTGATAATTGCTTGTTTCTCTCTTGTTCCAGTGGTTTGATGTATCCAACATTGTTCTTTTCCTTCAATTTAGGAATTGTTTGCTGGACCAGCTTCGCAGGCTTCCCACGGTATTCTTTGAACTTGAAATTTGATGGCTTTTTGACATACGTGATGTTTTCCATCTGGTTTAGCTTTTCGAGATGTTCATTCCAGTTGCTCTTCATTACAGAAATCTGTCCGAAAATTTCAAAAACAAATATCCCAAGTACAAATCCAATTCGACTCCAATTTAAAATAGGCAAGCAGTTCAACTCTTGGGAAATGCATGTAATTTTCGAAAATTAAGTTGTAGATATTAAGCCAGTCATTAGAATGAGAATCGGTGCTAAACAGCAGATGCTAAATGGTATGCAATGTATACTCTCGTGTAGTTGGATTTATTGCTAAATTTCTACTGCAAATTTCCAAATCTCAAATGACTGTAGTTCAGGAAGAAAGGAAAAACACTCTACAACTGAAACAAGAGCTTGCAGATTTATTGGGGGATAGTGGAAAGGAATATTGGCAGCAATTGAGCGACTTTCTAAACAACAAATGTACAAAACGGGCTTTGTAAGGTTGTCTTACATTAGGGATGAGACCGCATTAGCTGTGTTTACAACACCTCAGCAAGCCAAGATTCACAACAAACTAATCCTGTGTATACTTTACAACCTATCTCCTCATTTACCTCCGCCGGTCGGTGAAGATACCGACTTTGTAATTAAGAATCCAAACAAGAGGAAGCCACATGTACTTTTGATTAACTTCAGGATTTGCTAGTTGGAAGGCATGTAAAGAAAATGTTTAATACAAAATCTGTGTTGGCTTTAAACCAAGAAGAGCGAAACAGAATACTGAATCTCAAGAGTCAAAAGCAGGATCAATCTGCAATTGTATATCCAAAAGGCATTGATGGAATTCCAAAGACATGTCAGGAAGAAGGCGATATTCCAACCCATGAAGCCTTGAGAACTCGCATGAAGTATATCCTAGCTGACCTAGATTTATCAGTGCATTTCAAGGTTTGGACGGCTCCTTCTCCAACGACGCAGTTCTCCTTTTAAATCAAGCGTTAGATGTAACTTGTACTAATGTAGAATTACCTCAAGAATTTGCTGAGTAACATGCTGCAGAAAACTAGGCCGATTTTGAATGACTCTTTCCAGGATACTGAAAGTAAGAGAAAGCTAGATGTCAACCACCTTAGTTTCTCTATCGAAATGACTCCGCAAAAGCTTGATGCGGATCTAGTAGAAGCCATCATGCCGTAATAAAATCTTGTAAAAATTTTTGAATCTTTCTGAATGCCAAAATATCAATTGAACTGGAAAGCAGAGCTTTCAAACATCACAGATCTTCGAATTAAAAACATTGACGAGTTTGAATGGAATTTCAAATTGATGTGTACCAACTGCCACGAGAACAACGATACGGTAGTAACTCTAAAAGCATCAGATGAAGTTGAGCAACACAATAGCAGAGGAGTTGCAAATCTTGTAATGAAATGCAAGTTCTGCAAGAAAGAAGGGACTTTGGATATTGAAAAGCCAACTTTAAAGTCCTATCATGTTGAAAGTAACGGGAAATTTCAACCTCTAGTTGTTATCGAAGGGAGGGGCTGGGAACCTGTAGAATGGATTCTGAAGGTGGATATTTGCTAATTTAGAATGGATTTGCTGCTGAAGGAGAGGAATCAGGGACTGCATTCGATGATATCGCACTCGATGAAGATTGGGTTGAATACGATGAAAAGCAAGGAGAATCTGTAGAAATTATGAATATCGAATATAATGTTACTAAAGCCAAAGGAAAATAAAAATAGTTTCATGATTAGATTTTAACACTGCTCTGCAAGAGTGTTGCGGTAGCGCATTTAATGCATGCATCACTTTGAAGGTGGGAGAGCTATCGTGGATGTCCATTGTGAGCATTGTCTCGTAAAAATAGTGTTTACGTCAGAGCTGTTTTACTCTTCATTCAGAAACTTCTCCTTATCATAATCCTATTATATAATACAAAGATATGGCCAGCGTGGGCCCTACAACATTAAATGGAGAACCAGAATTACCCTCCGCATTTGGAGAGATATTTTCAGACGTGGAAAAGTTACAAACTAAACCAAGGGAAGATTCAAAAAAGAATGACTTACAATCGCTTGCAGATACTGAAAGGTTATCGAATCGTATTAAATTCAGGAAATGGAAAAATCATGCGAGTAGAATTAAAGAGCGAACGTACGATGTCAATCTAACTACTACAAACATGCTCCCCTATGACCCTTTAGCTGACGAGCATCTGCAGGATTACTTTAATAGTCCACATACGAGGGACCATCTAATCAAATTGGGGCTTGTAAATAGAATTTCACCGTAGATTGACCCCGACGGAAATATTATAGACGAAAAGAAATTTAAAAAGAACCAGATACAACTAGATAAGAAAGCGCATGAAGAAAAGATCCTGGGGCAACAGTTGGAAAGAGAGCTAGACCATGACATTGAGGTACCTTTTTTTAACTCCAGGTAGTTTTGCGGATGCAAGCCAGAAAAACAACCGAAAAAAGAAATAGACTTCAACAGGTATTTTATTTGCTAATTGATAGCCTGGCGAAGGCATACCTGAACATATTGTGGCGAAATACCCTGTGTCTATGCAGAAAACTGCACTAATTTACACTGCTTCAAACCCGCTTCACTCCACTGAGGCAGCTTTGCTTAATAGGTTAAAAGATCAATCTCCTAGCAAATTGGCTGCTCTTGGCACAAACAAAAAACAAGTTCAGGCCCGCCTGAAGAAAATAAAGGAAAGAAGGTCTCATACCGCTCCATCAACACACCACGAGAAGCCGCTGGTATTGAAAAATCTGTCTTTGGTTGCACTTTTTGAACAGGCTAAAAGGGAATACCAAGCTGGGAAGCTAAAGTCTGCAGAGGAAAATTTACGAACTCTCTTGAAAAATGTAGCCGCTAAAACAGTTCCTTCAAGCGCTAAAATTGACACCGACGATGAGAAAAAGACAAGTCGAAAGATCACCAGATCAAAACGACCAAAAAGTGCCCGCCCAACTAGAAATTCTGCTTTCCCTGTTTCTTCCGCTTTCAGCGAATGCGACAGTGATGGTGAAGTTGAATTTGAAGAAGATAGTTTTCTTGAAGATTTGGAAAGTCTTGATATTACCCCAAAAACAATCAAGGAAAACAAGAAGGAAAAGGTTGTTGAAAAAAAGGAAAAGGTTGCTGAAAAAGAAACCAAGAAGCCTCCAAAAACTAAATCTGATACTGCTGCGTCCTCTCGTGTCCAGTCTCGATCTCAGTCAAGAGCACAGTCTGAAATATCCATTTCTGAAAAAACTCACAAGCGAGCTACATCTGCTCAAAAGAAGCCTGTAACTGCTAAAACCATTCCTGCAAATCCAAAGTCTGCATCGCAGAGCAAGGAAGCATTAAAGAGCGCTCAAACCTCAAAAACAGCGTTAGCCACTACTGCAGAAGTAAACGAAAAGACTGTATCTGGTTCTAATTCTTCAGCCAAAACTGATTTTACTCCAGAAAGTAATATCGTGATGGCAGATTTAAAGAAAGAGGGTGAAAATAACGTATTTAGTAGCGCCAACACACCAGCGGTGCAGGAGCTGCCTACAGAAAAAGAATCGAATTCCAATTATAATGACGACTTTGAATCACCTGTGGTTGCTGCTATAGACAATCTCCCAGTTGCAGCTCATGAAGCTCCAATTGCAACAAACTCAGTTGCTCTTCAAAATTCTAATGATGAACCAAAGTATGAAGAGGACTTTACTACCACAGATGTCCACAATGAAGCAGTCCCTCCGATACAAAACTCTACCCCAGTGCAGAAAGATATTTCAACTTCTAGATCTAACATTTCAAGTTCTCCAAAAAATACAGCAAGAAAATCGAACGATAATTTGGCAAAGCAGGAGAATAATTCAAAGATTGCATCAAGAACTTCAAGCCAAGAAGTCCTTCGTTCTACCAATGAATCAAAAAGTGCAAGAAATTCTTCCAATAATTTAAAAAATAGTGTTTCAAATATTGCCAGCTCTCAGTCAAATATATCTAGTCTACCCCGTGCTCCAAGTGTAAAATTTGCAGATGAGGTGCAAATTCAGGGAATCTCCGGTTCCAATAAAGGTTTTTAATGAACTTATACTGTAGACATCTATCAAAGCGATTTTGAACCAGCAAATACCAATGCTGTAACACCGGGCGAATTAAATCAATTAGGATCTGATCAGAACAACGAAAACATCTTGCCATCTGCGGAAAATAACCAAATCGATACTTATGCAGACGAATTTGAAGCAGATGGTCGTTCAGTATCAGATAAAACAAAAGTTCAGCATGAAGAAAATCTTACTACCCCGGTTGTTCCCCCTGGGCCACTTGCTGAAAAGGTTGTGAGCCAAGAAAATGTGAGTAGCCGCAACTCAAGACCAGCCAGTGCAAGAAATTCAGTCTCGCAATCAAAGAATAGCGTGAACAAAACTTCAGGCAGTACATCTAACTTGGAAAAGGTTTCTGGCAAAAGTGCCAAGGCGTCGGCATCAAATTTGAAAAATTTTAGCAGCTTGAACGAACTGAACACTGCAAAGAAAACTAAACTGCCTGATAGTGCACCATTATCAAGAAACGCCAGCGAAGACAAAAAAATCAAAGGAAGCCAGAATTTAGCTTCATCAAAGAAACCTAGTCAGTCCATCCTGAACAAAGGTAGCACATAATTAAGACTAGATACAGAAAAAATATATTCTAGCGCAGCTGACTTGGTTAAAGCTCAGAAAGCTGTATTGCCACCTAGTGCTCCAATGTCGAGGGCTGGAAGCAACTTGGAAACTCACCGTGTAAAATCAGAAAACAACTTGGCAGGTAGAAGCAACTCGAAAGGACAAGAAATAGTTGACCGTGTTACAAAGAAGGAATCTATCGGCAATTTGATAAAGTCTTTGTCCAAACCCAGTACACCAAAATCAAGTCACGCTGACCTACTCAGGGCAAAAGATGTGCCATTACCGGGAAGTGCCCCTCTGTCTAGACATGGCTCGACCACACTCAAGGGAGTAAAAGAGGAAAAAGAGTTGGAGAAAAGCGAAGAATTTG
Organism: Boothiomyces sp. JEL0866; assembly: GCA_027604345.1. Taxonomy (NCBI): domain Eukaryota; kingdom Fungi; phylum Chytridiomycota; class Chytridiomycetes; order Rhizophydiales; family Terramycetaceae; genus Boothiomyces; species Boothiomyces sp. JEL0866. The sequence continues at coordinate 184,815 of JADIIZ010000013.1, forward strand.
GTTCAAAAGATATTATTTACTCTTCGGTGGGGCAAGGAGAAGATGGTGATATGGAAAAGCCAAGTATGGCAGAAACAACTCCAGAAAATTTATCCAAAGCAGCATCAACTGGTAAATTGGATAAAGATAATAGCGTTAAACAAAGTTTGTCATCCGCCAATAAATTGGAAAAATCTGGGAGCAAAAAATTGTCAAATATCAAATCTGCAGATAAATTGGCATCTACGACGAATCTGAATAAAACCCCTTCACATAAATCTCTGGGGTCATCTCGTAAAGACATTTCTGAAAAAGGTGCTATCAATTCAAAATCAAGCAGCAGCAATAATAAGGGTTCGATGGATATAATCAGGTCCACCGTTGATTCTGAGGAAGATAAAGCGAATCCGGTAACAGCCGAGTCTTCTGAAAGAACGCCTGAAAACACAATTACTTCAGAAGCAAAACCCTCTGAACCACAAAGTCTACCTGCTGGCACTCCTGATGTGTCTCACACACCAGAGTTAGTGAATTCAGATACTGAAACCACACACATAATACCAAAACCAAAAAGAAATGTATTAGAGCTTAATGACTCTACTGTAGGTAGATCCAGATCGGTTCGCAGCTCTATGAGCAGAAAGCCCATGAGAGGAATTGAGGAAAAAGAAAACGAAGAGCAAGCTGCAACATAAATATAAGACTATGAATAAACTGCTATATAACATTGGATTTATTTCACTGCTTTTTCTTACGGTGCCTCTCCTTTTTGTTTACACTTGGAACTTTCGTCATAACAGCTTTCTTTGAATATTTCCTACTAAGACTTGGTCTTGTAATCCCAAAACTTTCTTTAACTTTTCGTCTGTTATATTTGCTCTTCCTCTTTGGGTATTTGGGCTCTAGTTTGGCAGGTATATTCATTACCCTGTTAACCCATTGTGGTACGTAAGCTTTGGCCTCATTCACGATGTCTTCCAAGACGACTGCTACTTGTTCAAACAAATGGGACTTGTCCCTACCATTAAAATGTTCTTACTCTGTAACTTCATATTGTCTCTCAGGTGCAACTACTACCACGTCCTCCTGCTCTGTGATTTTCTGCGGAGCTGTGTTGAATAATCTGAACCCTTCATCTACGGGATTTTCTTCCTTATGTTCTACTTCAACAAATTCAAATTCAAACTCAAAGTCCATTTTTTCAATTTGTTTTTTTCTTCAAAAAAATGGCACTGATCTCCAGAGAAGCGTTAAACAGCAAATTACGACAGCTAAATTCAGAGTTTGTAGATTCAGATATGCTATTCGACTTTGTGATGGTGATGGTAGAAAATCAGAAACCAAAGGATTATATCACTGCCCAACTTTTGGATCTAACAACTCAAGAAGAAGCCAGCGCCATTGCAGACTGGATATTTGAAAACTTAAACAAACAGCCTCTAGGTAAACTTGTTTTTATTCTAGCCCCATCAGCGAAACTGTTACAAAATGCTCTTCAACAAACTGCGCAAAATGACAACAGTGACAAGAATGATTTAAGGAATTTATTACGAGGGAAAACCAGTTCCAGATTCGCAGATAGGAATGAACGTAGATCTAACAGGAGCTCTCCATACTCTCTCCAGAAAAAAGAACGGAAAGAGCCTTCAATTCCTCGTTGTACCTTTTTTCCGAATTGCACAAGGGAGGATTGCCAGTTCTTTCATCCTTCTGAGGCATGTCCAGATGGCGAAAATTGTACCAAGGGTCCGGCTTGTAGATTTATCCACGACGCTGTGTCTACGCCAAAAAAAACTGTTGCATGCAAATTTCAAGAGCATTGTACAAATCCAAACTGTACGTTTTCTCACCCTTCTCCTGCAGCATTAGCTTATACGGCAGCTGCAGCCAAGGCGACACAGCAATGTAAATTCTATCCCAATTGCTTAAATGCGTATTGCCCGTTCTATCATCCTCCCTCCAACGTGCAACAACCCACCCAAGAGAATATACCGCAAGATATGAGTAAACCTGTGGATCCTGCTGTTTCGCAAATTCCATGCAAGTATGATGCCTTCTGTAAACGGCCAAACTGCCATTTTCTTCATCAATCTAGGACCGCGACACATCAATCAAAGAACAAGGTGTTAATTGTTGGGAATACTTCCGCTAGAACTTATGCCTTGCCTGAAAATGAAGTGGAAAGGGTGGAAGTAAATATGGAAGTTGACTCTTAAATAAATTTTGCACCATTTTTTTTTGTTTTTAAAATGCAGTCTGAAATGAAAAATGCTCTGTTCGAGAAACTCAATGAAATGAAATCTGAATTTGCAGAGTCAGATATGCTGGTTGATTTTGTAGGAGTTATGTTGGAAAACAACAAACCAAAGGAATATATCATGAAGCAACTCATGGATTTGACCAGCGCTGAAGATTCCCAAATAATAACTGACTGGATTTTTAACTATCTTCAAAATAATAGGATAGGTAGCTATGACTCTAATCAAGAAAACTTTGATGATGAAATCAAAAGCAGACGGCGGGAAAGGAGAAGAAGCTATTCTCCTGAAAGGAGATACGAACGACGTAGATCTTATGATAGAGGAGACAGATATGATCGGGATAGATATGATCACAGAGACAGATCTGGTAGGAGAATGAGACATGCGCCATACAAAAGAGAAAAGAAAGAACTATCCACTCCAAAATGCACATTTTTCCCCAATTGCACTAGAGAAGGCTGTAAATTCTTTCACCCAACAGAACCGTGCCCAGATGGTGCTGCTTGTACCAAGGGACCTGCCTGTCGATTCATTCATCAAATAGCACCGCCAACAGCCTGCAAGTTCAAAGCGAATTGTATTAATCCAAATTGTACATTTGCGCACCCGTCACCGGCTGTATTGTCCTTAAGTACAGTGCAGTGTAAATTTTACCCAAACTGTTTAAATTCGTTCTGTACATTTTATCACCCTGAAGTGACTCAGCAAAGTGAAGAAAACATTGAAAAAGCAGCGCCAACTGTCCCGGATGTTTCTGCTATCCCTTGCAAATATGATGCGTATTGTAAACGTCCTGATTGCCATTTCTTTCACCCATCACGAGCAAAAACCTCAAGAAATAAGGTATTGATTGTCAATCATTCGAACAATACGTCGGATAGAATCTATGCATTGCCCGAGCAAGACGTTGAACACGTAGTTATGGACGTTGATTCTTAATATAATGGTGTTTACATTTTTAGTTGGAATTTTTCATTGCTTTTTCAAAGGTTTAAAATGGATCTTCGCAGACGAGCAGTTCCTCAAGTGTCTCCCGCAAATGAGATTCTCTCTACCTTGAAGAGTTACGATGCCTATGCGAAGCCTTTGGAGGATTTTAGAATTAAAACGTTAACTGGAGCATCAGGTGATGGAATACTAACTCAGTGACCTTGGTATCGACATTCATAATATTCTTTCTTGTTTTGTCTGAGTTTGCGGATTGGATTAATGTGGAAATGGTTCCGTCTCTAGTGGTTGATACTTCCAGGATGGATAAGATGCAAATCAACATTGATATGACATTTCCTAAAATACCTTGCTTCTTGTTGAGCATCGATGTAATGGATGTAGCTGGCGAGCATCAAAATGGAGCAGATCATTTAATGCATAAATCAAGGCTGGATCAGAGTGGAAAACTAGTTGAAAAGAAACGAGGAAGTAATATACCATTAATGTAGCTCTTGGCGATGCAAATAAGGAAATGAATGATGCAAGAAATAAAACTCTTACACCAGGATATTGCGGGAGTTGTTATGGTGCGTCTATGCCAAATAGTGGATGCTGCAACACATGTGATGATGTGAGATTGGCATACCAGAAGTCGGGATGGGGATTTGAAGATCCAGATAAATATGAACAGTGCGTACATGAAGGATATTCAAAAATGGTTAAAGAACAAGCTCATGAAGGATGTAACCTTTCTGGTTATGTACAGGTTAGTAAGGTACAGGGAAATTTCCATTTTGCTCCTGGACCATCTTTTGAGATTCAAGGAATGCATGCTCACGACCTGAACGATTATCGCAACCACAAGCAGGACTGGGACTTTACTCACACTATCAATCATCTGTCCTTTGGCCAAAACGGTGGATTTACTAATCCTTTAGATGGTGTCTCAAAAAAAGCTACTGGTGGTATAATATTACTAACTCGAGCATATAATACATTCCAGTACTACATCAAAGTGGTCTCAACTGAGTTTACCTATCGCAACGGTTCCAAACTACTCACCAATCAATTTGCAGCAACTGAACACCAGAGGGATGTAACTCCTATGTTTGGAAATATCCCAACAACTATGCCAGGTAATTATCTCTCATTGAAGGTGTATTTTTCAATTATGACATATCTCCAATGCTAATTCAATACAAAGAATATCGTAAGCCGTTCACTCATTTCATTACCGACCTATGCGCGATTGTTGGAGGTGTATTCACAGTCGCTGGAATGGTTGATGGTTTATTGTATACCGCAGAAAAAAGATTACTAAAGAAAACAGAACTAGGAAAGCAAGGTTGAAAATAATAAAGTGCAATCAAATACGCAAGCGTGACCTTTGTTTACATTACATCATGAAATGAGTATTTCGCGCTCGAGTTAAAAGTTATCTTTCAAATGGCAGAAAGTGGTTTTGCAGAGATTAAAGATTCAGCGGCACACAGTCCTGACAGACTTGAAGAAGGTGCAGTTCAAGATTTTGATGATGTTGAACAGGTTCCATTGGATGAAAAATGGTCCTGGAATCCACTGGATTGGGTGAAAGGAATCTATCATGAAATTACTACATTTAACCTCGAAATGACTGAAAAGAAAAGAATTGTAACGATATTACTAATTCTAGTTATTGAGAGCTGTATTTGGTGAAGGATTGGTAACATTTTTATTCCTCTTTATCGCGATGGCAACTGCAGTTAACAATGGAAGACAAGAAGTTCCAGAGAGCTTGGTATTAAGTGCTATTGCTACTGCATTTTCAGCGGTTGCCCTGATTTATTCGTTTGCTGATGTTTCTGGTGCCCACTTCAACCCTGCGGTGACATTCGCGACCATGGTAACTGGAAAGGTTTCCGTCCGTAAAGGTAATTTTGGTTATTAATCTTAGGAGTTGCGTATATTGGTATTCAACTATTTGCGGCAGTATTTGCAACATTGGCACTATTGGTGGTGTTCCCTGGTGTGGGAAATAGTACTCAAAGTATTCCTGACTTTGTTGTTGTTGACTTACATCCTGAATCACACATTGTAAATGCATTCTTTATGGAGTTCATCTTGACCTTCATTTTGGTTTATGTAATTTTCGCCACCGCATTCGACACTGGTAACTTAGAACTAATATCTAGTTGACACTAAAGGTGTAAAGGTAGCAACTGATGGAAACAACGACAAGGAACATAGCGGAAATAACTTGACCATCTATGTAATAATACGCTAACGTTAGACTACTTCTGGTAACACGAAAGCTGGATTTGCCCCTTTGGCTATTGGATTTACCCTTGGATTTTTATGTTTTATTGGGGGAACTGTGTCTGGAGGAGCATTTAATCCTGCTAGAGCCTTTGGCCCTGCTTTGGTATCTGGGCAAGGATGGAAAAACCACTGGATATACTGGGTTGGAGATCTAACAGGTGCTGCCCTTGCCGGATATACTCAATCCTGCTTCGCTCACGAAGCGCAGCAATCGTCCTCTCACATTAAGACCAGTAAGGCAAAGTAAGCTCTAATAAATTTGATTTCTTAATAATAACTGGGTTATTTGTCTATTTGCATACATACAAGAGTTTTCTACTGAATTTTATCAAATTGTGTTTGAATTTGATAATTCACAGTGGAAACTTTTTACAAGAGAAGATTATCAAATTAAAGATAGGACAACATTGGAAAACTATCAATTCGTACAAAAGATTTTTGGTAATATTTTTGAACAGATTCAATTGATACTGAGTGAAATTAATATTGGACTAACTAATTGGTTAATCAGACAGCTAAAGTATCATACAAGATGAAGGAAAGGTGGAATCGATATTTTCGAAGAACAGAATACAAGATATACGCATTTTAGCTGCCATCTCTACTTAAAAGGAAAATAGATATTCAAATGCAACTTGATGTTGGCTGGAGCAAATATATGATTGCATAAATGAAAATTCTATTTTGATATATTTACGCTGTTGAATGATAATAAAATAAAAAATTTACCTTATTCAAAGTACAACGCCCACCTCAATTTAGTTGAATCTACAACAATAAGAGTCAAAAATACAATATTCTGGCATTCCAACTAGAAGTCATACATCAAATTCAATGACGGTTCTAATTGAAAATTCTACACAGCAAGAGTGGCTAACAGCTGTAGTATGCAGGTATTTTCATTTAGATTTGGGGTTCTCTTAAAACAAACAAATCAACTAAAGAGAATATGCTTTTGTACACAAGCTAACCCTATTTTTTACTCATCATAAATATGGCAATCGAATGCATTAGAAGATGAAAATTTTATCTGAATATAAGAACTTATTTCCTTTCGCAACTAAAAATACATCAACGAGGCAGAGGCGAATTTCTTCTCTCCAGTTGCGATGTTTATTGGTTGTACCATCATTAGATTAAGAATTGGTGCTTATATATCTTCTGCTGCTGTGTTTGAGGAATATGGCATTTCAATGCAAATGCTAAATATTGGTCAAGTTTATATAATTAGTACAAAACCCAAAAATAAGGATTTATTTGGAAGAAACGACCCACAAAGAGTTGCAGATTACACTTCAAGCAAACATTGCACAGGATTTCCTATTGAGTTAATCTGGTTTGATTTAGTAATTTAACGTATAGGATATCGTGCAAATATGGCAGATTTGAAAATAGTTGGTTTCTGTATTCAGCCAACAAGTATATACTAAATATGCTGAATACCAAAGTAAAGTGTACCATGATTGATCTCGTTTTACTAATGATTATAATTGGAAGAGCTCTATCAAAACTCAAATTGATATTTTATGCAGAAAAACATCCAATGGGTGCAAATTACAAATAATGTTGGTGCTAAGTAGATTCTAATTATGTCAATGGGAGAAATAAGACAAGATCTATTAAATTTAAATACCGTAATTCCCACTGTAAAAGTGCAACTTTGTAAAAGCGCAAAAACGCAATAAAATTTTTTTTCATAAAAACATTCAGTTATGAATGGAAATTCAATTAAAATGGATTACAGATATTTGGAAATTGTTGGATTGCATGAAGGTTCGTTCGGCAGAACATGTATTAGCCATGCATATTGTGGAAAATCTTTGAAAGTTGGAGATTTGTTGATTTTGGAAAAAACTACTATTAAATATCATGAAATACTTGAAGAAGAAGTTGAAATACATGTTGAACCTCAGGTTAAGAAGCGGGGGAGGCCTAAGAAACCGAATATCCAGAAAATACAGAAAGAGATAGAGGTAATTGAACCTTCATTTATTGCAATCAAATTGGAAGACTCTATTAAAAAATGCACAGTTGGATTTGTAGCAAGAGCTTTTATTAGTTGTTATGGAGATCATCTAGAGGGTATAGTGGTGAAAATTACAGATCTCTTTGCGGAAGACAGGTTCGAGTGTAATAGAAGAAGAGGTGAGGAGGCTCGTGGAATCGCAAGAGTATTAGTTTTAGAAACTAATAACATCTGAAATTTGCAATTTTATTTTAATTGCGTCTTAAAATTCCAATTTTATGGGCAGAGTTTCTAATTGTATTATCAGTAACCATTTCAAAGGAATTTGCAATCCAAGTTGCGCAAGCGGTACGACGCACTTTCTTAGATTGGCTCCCTGCTATCATTTCAGCATTTCCCGTCCCTACAGTCATTTCAGTATTTTCTGTCGCTGAATTCTTGACTGTCTCTTCCCATTCATCTCTAAACTCTGTATAGTAGTTTTTGAAAGGTTTGTTGACACCAACATCCAAGATTTGAGTTACAGATGTAGTGCAAGGAGGCAAAGGTAAGAGTAAAATTGAATTATCGGACAAAGCTTTTCGTACTTTGGTTTTGATGTGAGATTTGTAATTATCCATCATTAGTATTGCAATCTGACCTAAAATGAAATATTTCATACCAGAATTTGGACCCCCACCATTTTCTTTTACATATGGAACCAAACACTGAGATATCCATTCCAACATAACTCTTTCGTTTACAAAAGAAGTTGGGGTTACTTCGTATTTGTTTCTTCTATCATACGACGGAAATTCTTTCCTAATGTAACCACCTTTCTCAGCACCTTTGAAAACAACCATTGGAGGGAGTTTTGCACCAGAAACCGATACTGCCAGCATAGCAGTGCAACATTCAGTTGTTGTTGGTTTAGATACAACCACTACTTTCGCACCTTTTGGAGCAAAAGAGGTCTTTGTGTCAGGATCGAACTGGATGTTTGTTTCATCCATATTAATTTGCAAGGCAGTTGGAACACTATAGAGCACTATATTCTCATTGAAAGAATTGGCAAAATCTATTCGATGATTTGCCAAATCAAGTTCAGTCAAGGCATTTGACTTTGCAGTTACCCTACGATTAACCAGCCCAATGTTATTAAAAATTCTATAAACCTTGCGTCTTACTTTCTGGATGGAAGTACCACCCAACGTTCCTGGAAATTTGGATTTCAATGAAAAGGCAAAATTACGAGGTGTAACCTTTAACCCCTTATCAATTTTGTTTTTGGTCCAATCGCTTGCATAATTATCATATTCTTGGTTATTCTTCTTCCTCCCTGGATGTATTTTCTTCAAGGCAGTGTTTTCACAATTTATAAGCTTATCATTGGCAGCTAACCATTTGGAGAAAGTTTGGTGCGATACGTTTCTGCTTTCTGCAAATTTCAATTTACTCAATTTCGGTTGGCTTTCTTTCAATACTTCATACTCTTGAATCATATCCAGCTTGAATTGAACGGAATAATGCGTTTTTTTCACCCCCAAACCGTTACGATGCATCTATATTCAATAAAATCAATCTACTTTCGTTTGAGATGAATGGTTTTGATGAATTACAATTTGTTAGAAAAAATCTCCTTGTAAAAGGGCATTCGGACAAAATACTCTCATATGATTGGTTAAAAATTTTATTTAAATTTTTTCAAATTGCCCTTTTACAGTGGGAATTACGGTA